>CADCXT010001386.1:0-80360 GCA_902806775.1 Microtus agrestis
TGCTATATAGGTCTTCTCTGGAGTAGCCTGGGTAAGGTTCCTTAGGAGACTAGAATGGGTCAGCTTAGAGCTATCGGGAGGCTTCATGTGCAGCCTCTTCCTATGGGACTTGGTCTTTTGTGGTTAAGCTCAGGTGTGCAGAGGTTTTCACTCACCTGTATGATCAGTGAGTCTTGAGATGAAGAACTTTCCTGGAAGGGGAAAGAAGTTCAGACTAGGGCAGAAGCCTGACTGAGTCTAAGAGCACTGAGAGACAGCACTGAGGACAGCTGCCTCCCCCTGCAGCAGGAAAGGTGCTGCAACACTCTAGTCTACTTTGCTTTCCTGGGTTCAGGAAGGGTGTGTGTGTGTGTGTGTGTGTGTGTGTGTCTGTTTTTGTATATCTTTGTGGGTTTCAGAATATGTGTTTGAGACAATATATGTATGTTCACTTATGGAATGATAGACATCTTTAATAATGATGGAGACCAGTGTTAATAAAAAGTACTGTTCCTGCTGTGGTGAGCATTAATTTGCATCAGTCACAGAGCACATGGAGCTTCCAATCTTTTGGCATGTCCACCCAGCTACCTAGAACAAAGGACTACAATACTAACAAACTGAAAGATTTTCAGGTGTTTGTAGAGGCATAAATATTCATCTGCAAAGAAAACCTTTGCAGAAAACCAAGGTAATGCAGGACATGAAGGTGACAATGAGGCTGCTGAGGCAAATGAAGGTGCCTGAGAGCAGGAAAGCCTGGTTGAGGATGTGTGTTCTTCTGTGCTCTGGGTGAAAGGTGACTGCCCATAACGACTTTTCTGCATCCTGTTTTGTTCTCCTCATCATCGCCTGCTGCCATTTTCCTTTCACCTTTGTCCAATCTTGACTCAGTTAACGTTGTTGCTGTATCTTGTCCTTGATTTTGTCATTTAGGAGATTCTGAACTGCAGTGGTGTCTCCCCCAGCAGAAGTCCCATAGCCATGCTGAGCTGTGAGAACAGGCTGTCTTAGTGCACCCACTCAGGCTCATCATCGTCTAAAGCACTCACTGCATGCTGTGTCTGCAGCGCTCAGAAGCTGCTTTCATTCCAAGCTCCTTTACACTAAGACAAATTTGGCCTGAGGGGGTTGGCAGAAATGAGGACCCTCAGTTATTGCTAGTGGTGTAAAATGGTGTAGCCCTGTGAGAAGCTATGTATAATATGTCAGAACTTGGATTGCAGTCCCCAGATGGCCCAGTGCTCCCAGAATGAGAAGGAAGGGTCCCCAGAGAATCTAGGCGACACCCGGGTTATAGAAGCATTCCTCAGAGCACCGCCAAACCAGAAAATATTCAAATGCCCTTCATTGATGAGTAAACATTCAATGACGTCAAGCCCTTCCATGGAATATTGTTAAGCATGAAGCAATACATGCACTCATTAGGCCATGAGTCAGCCTTCTTCTCTTACTTAGACAAATTCCTGACATAATCATTTTACTGGATGCAAAGATTTATTTGAATTCTGGTTTTAGAGATTTTCTAGTTTTCTTGAACTCCTTTGGCTGAAAATGCGGTAATCTATGGTTTAGTGAGTTCCTGTTGGAGGAAGCTGCCCTCCTTGGAGCGATGGGGAAGAACTGAGTGAGAACAAGGGGTTGGTCCACAATCAGGCAGTGGCCTTGGACCACGGAATTAAGCCTCTAGTCCAGACTGGAAAACTTGTTATTCAAGCTTAGATAACTGGTCAAGGAACCCTGGCATCCACCATTTGTGGCCTGGCTGCACAAGGCAAGCACTACATTGACTGCTCTGCCCACTGTGTTCTTCTCCCAGGGACCAGGCGTGCATGTGGTGCATAGACACACAGGCAGGCAAAACACCCACACATATAAAGTAGAAATAGAATGAAAACTTATCAAAACAGAGCAAAGGTACACAATCCTCACCACATCACCACATCCCTGCGCCAGGTTTAGAATACGGGGGGGAGAGGGTGTGGGCTAATGAAAGTTAACTCTCTTCTTTATAGGATCCCAGGTGATCTCTTCTTCCATATTGTTAGCTAGGAACTACACATGTGGATGCATTGCAGTGTGCTTGTATGTGAGCATCCATGTACTTGTGATGATCAGGACTGTGTAAGTTTGTTTGTTTGAGTTTGTGTACATGCAAGCATTTATGTGTACGTGTGTGCAGACAATCCTGCCCTAAGAACACAATCTTCTGATGAATAGGAACATCAAAGACTGGAGGAACACCTTCGATTCCTAAGGAAGCAGAAGGAACTGGTTACCCGTCTAAGGGACTTGGCAGGAAAGCAGCAGCATCGCTTCACTGAGTCCCAGACGAGGTAGGAGCATGGACTGACAGAAGCAGTTGTAGTCTAGTGGATTCTCTGTTTCGGGGTCTCTGACCTGTTTGGGTTTTAGTCTATTTGGCAAGGCTCACACCCACACCCTGGTAGAAAATACCTCAGAATATGATTTGGCTAATCTCCAGAAACTTTTGTCCACAAAACCATATGCTTGGTTATTATTCTTCTGTAGATTGTGTCCCCTTCTTCTCCTGTGAGAAGCAAGAGCTCAACTGTGAAGGACAGTGTGTCCTCTGCCAGATTATTTTCCTTCAGGAACATCACATTTAGAGAGAAGTTTCTAATCTTCTTGCTACCTTGGATGCAGCACACGCCTGCTGGATGCAGGTTCTCTGCAGGGTTCATCAGTTCCCTGTGAGAAGATTTACTCTGGCCATAAACAGATTAGGAGTTTACAAATTAGCCCAAGGTACCTTCTGGGCTGAAGGGATAATGAGAGCCTTCTCTGCAGTGTTGTGTGGGCTCCACTAGAGGGCAATCATAGAGTTTTACACGTTGCTCACATTCACCTAGTATCTAATTAAAGCCAGGAATATCTTTACCTTTCTGTGACTCAGATATTAATATTTTTCCAAAATAATGTTTTTGGACTGTTGAAAAAATGCTGTTTTTTTAAGCCAAGCACAGTGTATTTTTTCAGTTCAACTTATACCAGTTTTTAAACGTTGAGAAAAAATCCAGCCTAGGGTTGCTCTGACACTTTTCCCTTGGGGAAGCAGTCATTGAGCTCAGCTAAAAGGTGATGCTGGGTTGTCTGTCTGGTGGGGACTCAAAAGCTGACATGGCAGGGCCCCACCAGGCCTGAGTCCCAGTTGCCTTCCTCCTCTAGGTTTGAACATTTCCAGCATGCACTGGAACAGACCACAGCCCACGAGGAGAGCCTCCTGCAGATGGAGCTGCTGCAGCAGGAGCGCTGTGTGCCAGGCAAGTGAGCCACCATTGAGCCCCATTCCCAACAACAAGGGAATTCATGGTGTGGTTTTCTTTCTTGACTTTTCTTAATAGGGGTAAAAGGCCCTGATTTTTTTCTTGCCAGTGACCCAGAGAGACTGTTTCTATGTCTGATTTCCATTTCTTCTCTGACAGCACCTCGTAAAAAAAGAACTGAGAAGTTTGGAGGAAACCAGAGACACCTTGAAGGCATGACATTCTACATTCCAGGATCCAGGCCTCCTCTGAAAAAGCCATGTCCCTTTCTGCTGTGAGCACAACATTGAGGCAAATATCAACCAATCATCAGAAGATCCAGCCACAATCTGATCCACCTCTGTTGATTCACAATTTTCAGAGAAAAGACTGTATCAGAAATAAGCTTGAGATTCAGACGATACCCCACAAATTACTCAGAAGCCGAACATCCATCACCAACTGGGCCTAGCGTGGGCAAAACTTCATGGAGGGAGATATGTGGGTGAGCAAGAGTCATTCTTTCAACTACTGTCAAGGGCTTTGGCAAGCTGACTGCATATGTGATGTGGAATCTGACAAGGAAGACTCTATCACACTGCTAACCAGACAGACCACACCGAAAAGATTCTCTCTCTAGTGCAGAGCTGATGCTGACCTCATATCCCCCACAACTGTTGCTGCAGATAATTCACTACAGAGATTAATCCACTTCCTCGTGTTTCATGTTATTGATTTGCTTTTTCTGAAAGAATATTTCAAGGGAAAGTGGGAATTTTGTTTAATTTTATTTGGCTGGTTGTTTTTGTTATGTTTTAGATTGTTTTGGTTTGGTTTGTTTTTATATCTTGGGATATCTGTGCATTAGTTTTTTTGGTTTTCTTCATTTTAGTGTAAGTTTTTGTTATTTCTTTTATTATTACCATAGTTTAATAGTTTGCTAAGGTTACACACTGTCTTTAATGATCACTGTCTTAAAGCCAGACCCATGGTCATGACCCAACAACTTTGAATCATAACAGAAGGCATATAATATGAAAAAACTTCATATCAGTCAGTAGGAGCCCAGTGAGGTCACAACAGTGTTGTTCTGAAATGCAGCTCTCTGTACAACTATGATGGGGTCTGTACTAAGACATAACCATGCGCACGATAGAGTGACATCAAAATGTCAGCAAAGAGACTGACTGCAGGTTCTGTGTTGTGAGGCCAAAGAGACAAACCAGACATTTCCTGGGAGGTTACCTCAGTTCGGTGAAAGGAAAATGTCTACTTTTACTTTCAAAAAAGCTCTGGGGATTGAATTTTTTTTATTACAACACTCATTAATTCCAAAGTAGTAAAAATCTGTAAAAACTGAGAGAAAACACTAAATCCTTTCTCTTCCTTACCAAACAACCCAGTTAGCATATGACGAGACACAAAATGATAGGAAGCTCTATCTGTGAGGAGACAGGAGATCCAAAAAGCTCTGGCCTGGTAGCTTAAGCAGAACAAAAATATTGTGTTCAAGCAAACAAATGATCCACAGGCCCTTGTACTCACTCACTCACTCACTCACTCACAGCTCTGTGATTCTCCCTATGTGGCTCCCAGCATAGAACCCTTCCTACCCGACTAACATGTAGATGTGTGATATGTGATTTACCAATCTCCGTCAAAGAACTGCAGCTTCTACCAGAGCAAGATGGTTTATTTTCCAGTCAGGTTGTCTCTTCCCAGAGGTGAACTCCCCAGGAAGACTCCCCAGAAATGAACTCTTAGATGGAATGGAGGTGGTCAGGTGGGTAACTGAGAAGACAGTTACATGGCGGTGTACATGGGTGTGGGTGTGTGGCTAGATAGGTGGGCAGCTTGCTCCTGCTGCCTCAGCTTACCTGCTGCTGCTTTGTCAAGAGGTCATAGATCTTCTCATAGGCCTCCTCACAGAGCCTCTTTGTCTCCTCACAGGACTCTTTCAGGGAGATCTGCTCCTGCTGCAGCTTTCTGTTGTCCTCTCTCAACATGCCCACTTTCTCCTTCATCTGTGTCCTTTCCCTCAGAAGCCGGCTGTGGAGGGTGCTTAACCATCACAAACAATGATGAGCTCCAGTTCACCTCCATCTGCCACTCCTACCTACTAATACCACCTTCCCTGCTAGGTCCCATGTCCTCAGACAGCCCCAGACTGCAGCCCACATTAGCCATGCCAGTATCACACAGGTGATGTACCTCTGAGAACAGGATTCTGCACCCCCAACACACACCGGTCCTACACTGATCATGGTATTGGGAGACCATCATCAGGTATAGAGCAAACATGGTCTGAGAGAGGACAGAGGACCCAAGAGGAATACATTCCACATCTGTTTCCCATAGCAACAGGCTCTGTAAACCCCTCTCAGAGTCCTAGAGACCATTCATTGTGCATACCATGTTTTTTATGTAGGAGCTCTGGAAGCTGACAAGACAATGTTGGGAGGGGCTCTCCGAGTCTTGCATGTGAGATAAATCAGTTGGGAGGACAAGTACAAGGTAAACAAGCTAGAAGCACAGCTCCCACTTTGGTTCAAAGAGATATAAGTGTAGAAACTGTCCTTCCAAAGTGCGGGGTCCCATCCAATCAGACACTCACCTGTAGGAGTTTGTCCCAGTCAGCTCCTTGCAGTTGGAAGAGGCCTCACTAATTTCCTTGTGGAAATTCTCCAGCTCTGACTTCTCCTTCTGATGATCCATATTCAGCTCCTCAAGCTGAGCATTCAGCCTGTGGTAGAGCATGGGCCCAGGAACAAAGAACTCCATGAACACAGTCATCAGACACTAATGAACACATGAATTAAAGCTGTGTCTTGGATTATCCTAGTCCACTGGATGCTACATCCTGAGTACTTAGACTTGCTATGCTGCCCCAGGGCCAAAAAAGAAGAGCATCAAGAGGGAGACAGACAGGGCTACAGGAGCTTCCTCAGTCAGCCTGGAGGAACAAACTCGCTCTTTATAAGATGTCCCAGGAGTGTGTGCTATGGGTCTGGGCCTACCTGAACCCTGTGATGTCATGTCTCATGTCTTTAGAAGAAAAATGTTTATTCTGTGTTCCTTTTATCAAAAGGATACTCAGAACTCATAATCAGGATTTCCATGTAGGGGACCGTACAGTACAATGACTTTATAAACTCCCCATGGAATTCCATTCAGTCACCAAGGCGATCACAGAGTATGAGGGCAGGGATGCTCAAAGTGGGACTCCAGGGCCTCAGCACTTATATCACCTGAGACTCTGAGACAGACAGATCCTCTGCCCTGCTACCAAACTCTGACTCACAGGATCTGGATGGACACACACACACACACACACACACACACACACTGTAAGGGAACCCCTCAGAGACAGTACAAAACACACCAGACATTACAGCACAAAGGAGATTTATTGACTCAGAAGAGCAATCATGGAATTCGGGGGGCCTTCCTCTGTATCAGGCAATAGGTGAGAACAAGCAATGGGTGTTTTTTTCAACTGTGGGTTGTTAAGGAGATAAGGGGAAATCTTTGCTAAGATGAGTTTGTGAGAGCTGATTGGACAGCTAAGCCAGAATAGCCAAATAATGAATTTTGATGGCTGGATATTGGTGTTTGGTTTCAGGAGTGAGTAAGTGGCCTAATAAGGGTATGAACCTTGGGGACAAACTTTAGGAATTCAATTTAATGTTTACCAAGGGTGAGGGAAGTGAAAAGGGTAAAATCTGCCACTGCCATAATGGCAAAGTTTGGTCCCGTTAGCCCTTCACACACATAAACCCATACACAAGTAGGATGCCAGAGACATGCAGGTAGGTGGCATTATTTCAGAGTACAAGTAACAAGGACAGAGAGGTGCCAGGATGAGATCCAGGTCTTGCAATCACACAATGAGATGGAACAATAGAACCAGGCCCAGCTCCCAGAGCAACCTGCTAGAAATCCCCCAGTCAAATACAAAGACTCCCATGAACTCAGCACCCAGCATCTCCCACAAGCCAACAACTGTCAAGGCCTCTTTGAAATGCGTGTTGTGAGCTCACACACTGCTGCCCCATCCATAGAATGTGACTCAGGCCACAGGCTCTGCTTTTCATTGGGAGGAAGCAGAACAGCCTGTGTCCCCATCTCATTCCTACCCAGGCTTCAGTTCTGCCTCTCAGATGCACTCGGGAAAAGCACTTTGGGCAGGAGGACAACTTGGAGGTGCAGCCTCAAGTGACATGAGGAATGCTGGGGTGGACACAGGGGGTCAAGACAGTCACCAGAGAACTGGTCATAATGACTACCTGTTGTTGACATCATTGTTGGTATAGTTGGCCAGGATTGCACGAAGTTCATTCCTTTCATTGGTCATCATCTGGAGCTGAAGGGTCAGTTCATCGACCTTCTTCATCTGTTGCTCCTGCTCAGTGATGGAGGCTGAGGTCCATGCCTTTCCACTACTCCCTGTAGGTAGACAAACATGAGTGAATTTGTACAGTTAGATGGTACAGGGCCATGAGAGACCATGTTGAGTCCCAAGAAGAGGCCTGAGGTAGAGGGAATGCATGGAACCCACTGAAGACCTCACAGAGTAGACAGCTATCCTCTAGTTGAGACCCATAAGCCATGTCTCCATAACCAGTCACTATTGCTCGATATGTCCATCAATGTTGGGAAATATTATTTTCAGGTGTGGGACTTTGTTTATGCTGCATTTGTTTATTTTGTGAAGCTTTGTTACTGTGCCTGTCTAAAACACCTAATGGTCCTGATAAAGAGATGGACAGCCAATAGTGAGACAGAAGCAGGGATAGGGGGCACTAGCAGGCAGAGAGTCTAAGTAAAGGTGAACCCTTGAGGAGAATAAGGAGGAGCCCAAGAACAAGAGAGAAGGACTCAGGGGGCCATTCACCAGCTCACTCAGCACCCATGGAGTAAGAGTGAAAGTAAGACTTCCAGAAGAGAAAGAGAAAAGCCCAGAGGCAAAAGGTAGTCAGGATAATTTAAGTCAAGAAGAGCTGACAAGAAACATGCCAAGCTAAGGGCAGGCATTCAGAAGAAAGAAGAAGCCTCTGTGTGTGATTTATTGGGAGCTTGTCTGGGGGACGTTACTCTCCCTCTTTTTAGTGACACACAAGAAAAAAATCCAGTGATGGTGAAGGGCAGGGCTGGAACTGAAACCACTGTGGTCCCTCTGTGCTTCCCACGCAGAGGCCTAGGGAAAGAAGAGGGCCCTCAGCACAGCAGTTGAAGCCTTGACCATCCCTGGCTCTCTGCCACACACACCATCAGAAATCCTCGACTCTGGGTCTGCTCTTTTGTAACTCAGAAATGCAGAAGAGGACATCACTGCCCACAAACTCCTACCTCCTGAGTCCACTCCTGAACGGATCAACTTAAGCCTTCGTCCTTCAGGAATCTCTCTGCCCCCTGCCCAGGACTCACTGTGCTTTCTCCAGAACCATTTATTCCTTGATGTGTGACTCAGAGACTGAAGGCCATCTTCCCTGTGCCTCTCTCTAGTCTCCCTGCACTCTCCATCCTGTCTCCCAAGCAGCCTGTTCAGTCGTGTCAGCATGGCTGTGGGTGAACCACACAGGCACTGAACGAATGCCTCAAGGGCAGTTGGCGTTGCCACAACACAGATGACATCACAGAATTCCAGGCTCTCCAGGATACAGTAGAATGTCCAGGTGGGGGACTGCTGATGTCATATGATACAGCTACTAACCCCTGATACCTACTTCACCCAAAAGTGACCTGAAACTAAGGTGCCATTTCCAAGAGCCTCTCTGGGGCCACCGGGGAAGCCTTTGGGCACATTGTCTTCCTAAAGCCAGAAATCTAGCCCTCTGCTTCTCACGTTTTATGTGAGAAGTTGAAAGCTCACTTCCCAACCACTGCCCAGGGATGGCTTTTCCCTCCTTAAGATCCACACTCAAGTAATGTGAGAAACAAAGGATGCTTAGAAATGAGTTCAGGATAAAGGGAGTTTGAACAGTTGAGATCTCTGAAGTGCATGAGCACTTGTGCCGATCCTCAGACTTTTAGAGATTTGAGGGTTCAAAGAATAGAGAAGACGTATAGGAAATGATTAAAATTTCACTCAGAGTGTCACTAGAGCTTACTCAAGCTATGGTTGATAGGGATGGTGTGACTAGCTCTTGGCAGGTCTACCTGGAGCCACTGAGCTCAGGTGAAATTCAGATACGGAAAGCAAACAGTCATAGAAAGAATATGATGGCCTCAACTTTGAATCAATAGACTGAAGAAAGAGTAGTGGCCCCGAGACGTCAGTGTGCACCATCTAGAGGAATCGTTAGCGATGGAGACACACACACACACACACGTAAACAGGAAACCCTGCACACAATCACACGCTGCCTAACATCTGTGTGCCTGTGGAATTGCGCCTTTGCATGGCACCCCAGGTGGTAGTGTCACTCACCTTCCTCATGACCACATCGTCCTGATAGTGACCCAATACCAGACCCTGGGATGCTGGAGAGGAGTTAATTGATTGGAAGGAAGATGTGTGAGACACAAGCCTGTCATGCCAGTGTTGGGGGTAACAGCATAGGAAGATCAGGAGTTCCAGACCATCCTGGACTACAGAAACTCTGGTTCACAGAAGACAGGCAGAGCAGGATGGGAGCTCAGGTGGTGGAGGGCTTCCCTAGGTGACATTAATCCCCAAGCTCTATTCCAGCACCATGTAAACTTGCCTTGACATCCAGGAAGAAAGAGAGATCAGAGCTTGCAGGTTATCCTTAGCTGCAGGGTGAGATGGAGGCCATCTTGGGCTACATGGCAGCTGTTGGAAGAGAGAATACTGGATTTTCAGGGCACAGGCAAGGTGATCTGCCTTTAGAGATGGAGAGATGGGTGACAGAGTTGGTGGCAGATGATAATTAGGGTGGCCCAGCACGGTCTTGGAGGTGTGCTGTCTCCAGGGTACCTTATCCCCCAGATGGCGAGAGTGGTCTCAGGAAGGAAGAACGAAATTATCTGAGCTGTTGTGTAGTATTAGGGGAGCCTCCACAGGGACCTTCTCACCATGTTCATCTGGGAGAGACAGAAGTTCACTGTGACCTTCAGGACTCGTTGGTAGAATCCCAGAACCACTGCATGTAGAACACACTGTGTACCTTCCTGGGCACCTAGAAGTGGGTGCTGGGTTGTTGTAAGTGGCTACAATCCACATCACTTAGAGCAGCAGGGATGGAATTTTCTGGTTCTGGAAACCGAAAGTCACAAATACAGGAGACTGCCTTCTTCAGAGGGTCCAAGTAGAGGCTCCTTCCTGCCTCTTCCAGAATCTGGGACGTGGATGGCCTGAGTCTCAGGTCCCATCCCACCAGTCTCCATCTCTGCCCTCCTCTGAATTTGTGTGTTCTTTATTATTTCTTCATTTGAGACATGGTCTTGATGAGTAGTCCGGGTGGTCTGAACTTCTAACCCCCAGCCTCAGCCTCGCTAGTGCAGGGTCAGTCCTGGGGCTATAGCTCAGAGGTAGAGTGTTAGTCCAGTGTGTGTGAGGTTTGGTTTCCATTCCCAGTGTTGGAGAAAACCCCAAAAAGTCTATTCCCTTATATGGCCTTTTCCCCCTTCTGAGCCTGAATAATCACCAAGGTCCAGCAAAGACATCCAAGCCCCTGTTGGCTCATCAAATCAACCTGTCCAATTAAAATTAAAGACCTCATCCTAACATAGGGGTTCCCATTTCACCTTCATAAATCATCATTTCCCTATATGCTAAGTCTGTATCAAGAATCACTTCTTTGTGTCTCCAGAAAAATATCGCTGTCCCCTTCCCTTGTTCCTGTCCTTCTCTCTCATCTCCTATCTCCTATATCTCGTTCTTACTTCCTGCCCTCTGTTCCTCTGGGGAAAATAAGTCTCTTGTGTGCTAAGAACTTGGTCTTGATGTGTCATGATTTGAAACTTTACCTTTCAGTGGGTGTTCAGACCCTGCAGAAGAAATGGTGTCCTCACTGGTCCCCATGAGTGCCAATTCTGTCTTTGTGATGTTTGCTTCACCATACTCCCAGGTTCTCCTTGAAAATGAGTCAGATTGTGGAGGTGTGCGCAGGTCAGACCAGCACACAAAATGTGATGGCTGCAGGGGCAGGAAATTGATACTAGCCTGGGCTACATAGCAAGACCCTGTCCCCCTCACAATTATTTCAATTGTGATAAATACACAAATAAACTTTCAGCTATTTTTAGAGTTGCCCTTCACTGCCGTAAAAACATTTATATTCTTCAGAGTCCTCGGGATATACATCTTTCATCCTAGCACTCAGGAGACAGAGACAGGCAGATCTTTAAGTTCCAGGCCAGCCTGGTCTGCATAGTGAGTTACAGGATAGCCAGGGCTACACAGAGGGAAAAGAGCCTTCATAGTAAACAGCTAAAGAGATAGGGTTTTGGTTAAGAGCACTCACTGTTTTTGCAGTGTCCAGGTTCGATTCCCATCACCTACATGGAGGCTCACACCTTTTTAAGTCCAGATCCTGGGGATCTTCCTCCTTTTTCTGATCTCCACAGGCACCAAACTACCACGAGGCCCACATATATGCTATGTGATGTGTGTATGTTTTCATATTGTGCAGGAAAAAAATGGTAAAGTTGTTTCCATTAAGACTGAAGACTGAAGTTCATTTTCTGGATAGATATAGGTAGATAGTAGCAGAGAGTCCAGAGACCTAAGTTAAACCAAATAGTATTTATTTATTTATTTAGTAAGGTTTTACCCTTGGTCTTTAGGCTATCTACTACTGGTCTGTCTGTCTGTCTGTCTGACTGTCTGTCTGTCTATCTATCTATCTATCTATCTATCTATCTACTCTGATTCTTAGTTACTCAAGCAAGTGTTTGGTGTGAGTTCCTACTTGTAGAGTGGGCCTTAAGTCAATTCAGACACTGGTTGGCTATTCCCAAAGATTTGTGCCACCTTCTTTTTTTCCTTCATATTTTGTAGACAGGACATTTTGTTGGTCAAGGGTTTTATGACTGGGTTGGTTGATGTCTGCTTTTCTCTTTCAATAGTGGTCAGAGTACCCTCCCTCCCCCCAAAAACTAGAACATAGGGATGCAAGAGCCTCCAGGACTCTTGGACCCTGAGGCCACCCGGGGTTTTTTTGCAGACCCGAGCAGGGACGCGCGAGGGGGTGGTCAAGCCAGGTGTGTGCTGGAGCCTCGACTGGATTGCAAGAAAGGCGGCGAGGGTGGTGCCAGTGCTTAGGGAGTCTGGACAGGAGGGAGATTGAAGAACTTGACATGGAGTGGAGAGAGACAGACAGGGGTGAGGATGGCCTTGGTGTAGGATTGGAGACTCTGCACCATGGAAACCTGTTCCTGGACTTTATCACAAAAACTCCAGACATCAAGAAAGGTTCTCACGTCCGGGCGGTGGTGGCGCACGCCTTTAATCCCAGCACTTGGGAGGCAGAGGCAGGCGGATCTCTGTGAGTTCGAGACCAGCCTGGTCTATTAGAGCTAGTTCCAGGACAGGAACCAAAGCTACAGAGAAACCCTGTCTCGAAGAAACAAACAAAAAAAAAGAGTGAAAAGTTGGAAACAGCTCTTTATTCATAAAACATTCATCTTAAATGAATAAAACCAAAACAAAAAAAAAGAAAGGTTCTCACTACTCCAGGAACTAAACTCCTAAACATTTTATTTTATTTTATTTATTTTTTTAAATTTATTTATTTATTTATTTTATTTTTCTCCATTAACAGCTTCAACTGGGTGTGGGGCAACAGAACCAATCCCAGTACAACCATGGGTGTGGGGTTCCCCATAGTCTCCCCAGGGCGATGGTTCCTGCAATGATCTCTAGGGGGAAACAGCTCCCAACAGATCCCCTCCCCCCTCCCATACAAAGGCAGGCAGCTATCAAGTGGAGAGCACCAGTCAGAGTCAACCATGGTGTCAGAGCAAAGGAGAAGGGACTGAGACAAGGAGAGACCCTCCTCTCGAGTGGTGAAGTAATCCCTCTCTCCTGGGAACAGAGGGGTGCCCGATGACTACTAGGTCGAGTGGGGACCAGGCCTTTTTTTTTTTTTTTCCCTTACCCTTCCTCGGGTTCCCAGGGCCCTGCCTTAGGTTGGGGGATTATCCTGCCATAAGTCGCCCGTCCTTGGAGCTCCTCAAATAAAAGGCATCTAGCAGGATTAAAGTAAGCAGATCACAGGGCACCCTGTCTTAGGCCATGTGGATAGCGCCCTCATACCTGTACCATGCCATGTTGAGCCGGTTTCTACAACCTCTGTATGGTGTGCTATTCAGGCGAGGATCCACACTAACTCCCGTCATTGGGCCCCTGCGTCTATCATTAATGAAAAGACTGTGAGGAGCTCCTCAAACAAAAGATATAATGATATAATTTTGGCACCAATAACTCCATCTCCAGACAAGAAGAAACGGCTTTTTCCCAACCCAGTATTCACCTTTTAGTCTGGCCTATGGTATGTCCTCCTTCCTAAGTGCCTTCTTATAGTTTATTTATATGATGGATTGATTACATTGATAGATTTCCGTATGTTGAGTCAGCCCTGCATCTGGGATGAAGCCTACTTGATCATAATGGATAATTTTTGGATGTGTTTTTGGATTTGGTTTGCCATTTTTTTTATTGAGAATTTTTTCATTGATGTTCATGAGTTGATTGGTCTGTAATTCTCTTTCTTGTTTGAATGTGTGGTTTTGGTATCAAGGTAACTGTAGCTTCATAAGAAGAGTTTGACAATGGCTCTTCTGTTTCTATTATGTGGAACACATTAAGGAATATAGGTATTAACTCTTCTTGGAAGTTCTGGTAGAATTCTGCACTGAAACCATCTGGCCCTGGGCATTTTTGGGGGGTGGGGGCTTTGATGACAGCTTCTATTTCCACGCAACTTATATGGCTATTTAAATTGTTCACCTGGTCTTGATTTAATTTTGGTATATTGTATTTATCTAAAAAATCCATTTCTTTTGTATTTTCCAATTTTGTGGCTTATAGGCTTTTGTAAGTAAGACCTAATAATTCTCTGAATTTCCTCAGTGTCTGTTGTTATGTCCCCCTTTTGCGTTTCTGATCTTGTTAATTTTCATGTTCTCTCTGCCTTTTGATTAGTTTGGATAAGGGTTTGTCTATTTTGTTGATTTTCTTAAAATAAAAACAGCTCTTCGTTTCACTGATTCTTTGTATTGTTTTCTGTGTTTCTATTTAGTTGATTTCAGCCCTCAGTTTGATATTTTCCAGTCTTCTACTCATCCTGGGTAAGTTGCCTTTTTTTTTCTTCTAGAGCTTCAGGTGTGCTGTTAGGTCTCTGATGTGAGCCTTCTCCATTTTCTTTCTATGGGCTCCTAGTGCTATGAACTTCCTTCCTAGCACTCCTTTCATAGTGTCCCATAGGTTTGGGTATGTTCTGTCTTCATTTTCATTGAATTCAAGGAAAACTTTAATTTCTTTCTTAAATTTTTCCTTGACCCAGGGGTGGTTAAGTAGTTGACTGTTCACTTTTCACAAGTTTGTAGGCTTACTGGGGGTGGTATTGTTGTTAAATTCTAACTTTACTCCATGGTGATCTGATAAGACACAGGTGGTGTACTCCAGTTTCTTTGTATCCGTGGATGTTTGCTTTGTTACTAAGTCTGTGATCAGTTTTTGAGAAGGTTCTACGAGGTGCTGAGAAGAAGGTTTATTTCCTGTTTGTGTGGACTGTTCTATAGCTGTCTGTTAAAGTCCATTTGATTCATTATATCTATTAGTTCTCCTATGTCTCTGTTAAGTTTCTGTCTGGTTGACCTGTCCATTGGTGAGAGAGGAGTGTTGAAATCTCCTACTATTAGTGTGTGGGGTTTGATGTGTGATTTGAGTTCTAGTTCTTTGGATATGTGGGTGCTTTTATATTAGGGGCATAGATATTCAGGATTGAGACTGCATCTTGATGAATCATTTCTGTTATGAGTTTTAAGTGTCCTTCTTCATCTCTTCTGATTGATTTTAGTTTGAAATCAATTTTGTTATATATTAGGATAGCCACAACTGATTGTTTCTTAGTTCTGTTTGATTGGAAAACCTTTTCCCAGCCCTTTACTCTGAGGTAGTGTCATCTTTCAGGTTGAGGGGTGTTTCTTGTAAACAGCAGAATGTTGGATCCTGTTTTTGTATGCATTCTGTTAACCCGTGCCTTTTTATAGGTGAATTGAGTTCATTGATATTAGGTGATATTAATGACCAGTGGTTGTTAACCCCGGTTATTTATTTATTTATTTATTTTGGTGGTAGTGTTTGTGTGTTTCCCTTCTTTGAGTTGTTTTGGTGGAGGGTTATCAGATGTCTGTGATATAGTGGGTATTGTTGGCTTTCTTGTGTTGAGGTTTACCTTCTAGTACTTTTTGTAAGGCTGGGTTTGTAGATACACATTGCTGAAATCTGTTTTTGTCCTGAAATAGATTGTTTTCTCCATTGATGGTTAAAGAAAGTTGTGCTGGGTATAGTAGTCTGGGCTTGTATCCATGGTCTCTTAGTGTCTGCAGCACATCTATCCAGGATCTTCTGGCTTTCAAGTTCTCCATAGAGAAGTCAGGTGTAATTTTGCTAGGTTTACCTTTATATGTTACTTTACCTTTTTCCTTTGCAGCTCTTAATATTCTTTTTTTATTCTGTATGTTTTGTGTTTTGATTATTGTATGGTGAGGGGATATTTTCTGTTCTTTGATCCAGTCTATTTGGTGTTCTGTAAGCTTCTTGTACCTTCACAGGAATATCCTTCTTTAGGTTGGGAAAGTTTTCTTCTATAATTTTGTTGAATATATTTTCTGGGCCTTTGAGCTGAAATTCTTCCAATACCAATTTTCTTAACAAATACCAGGTAAAAGCAGGGTGTGTGTGAAGAGCAAAATAAAAAGTGTTCTTTGTTTCCTTGTGGGATGACAAAATAAGTCTGGTGAGCTATATATTTCTCTTGCCTACCTCTGACTTTTCCCCCTGACATCTTAGGGAGGCTGCAGTGTCCTTTCCACTCTCCGAGCTCCATCATGCCGCCCAAGGGTGACAAGAAGAAGAAAGATGACGGAAAGTCAGCCAAAAAGGACACAGGCCCAGTAAATAAGTCTGGTGGCAAGGCCAAAGGGAAGAAGTGGTCCAAAGGCAACGTTCAGGGCAGGTTCAACAATCTAGTCCCTAGTCCTGTTTGACAAGGCTCCATATGACAAACTCTGTAAGGAAGTTCCTAACTGTAAGCTTATTACTCCAGCTGTGGTCCCTGAGAGACTCAAGGTTCAGGGTTCCTTGGCCAGGGCAGCCCTTCAGGAGCTGCTTAGTAAAGGGCTCATCAAGCTGGTTTCAGAGCCCAGAGCCCAAGCAATTTCCACCAGAAACACAAAGGGCGGGGACGCCCCAACGGCTGGTGAAGATACATAAATAGGTTCAATTTATTTAGAAAAATAAAACTTCTTTAAAATAAAAATGCACGTTCTGGGCTGTAGGGATAATCAGAGCCTTCTCTGCAGTGTTGTGTGGGCTCCACTAGAGGGCAGACATAGAGTTTTACAGGTTGCTCACTTTCACCTGGTGTCTCATTAAAGCCAGGAATATCTGACTCAGACATTGATATTCTTCCAAAATAATACTTCTGGACTCTTGGAAAAGTATGCTGTTTTATTCTAGTCAGCACAGTGTATTTTCCAGTTCAACTTAGTGGTGTAAAGTTTACCCGTTTTATTAAAACCTGGTCCGTTTCCTGCGCTTTGGTGGCTTGTTATTCATAATTTTCCTTTATTAAGAAAGGTTTCTCGCAGTACCCATCCCCCAAGTAAACCAACGACAATAGGAGGTGGTTGTACACAGGTGTCCCCCTCCCCACCTCACCTCTTTCCATCAAAAAAATATACAAATTGACTTTGCTGATTTCCCTACCAGACAGCATGTGACAGGCAAGGTAATGAATGCCTTAAATACAGGAGCTAAGGTTTTGCCTGGGCTTTGTAAATTCTGAGAATGAAGGAGTGTGCACTCTCCAGTTGTCAAGTCAGCACACAAGTGGCTGTCAATATGGAAAGATGTTTGTTAAAAGCCTAAAGGGCATCGTCCCTGGGTGGGCTTGAACCACCAACCTTTTGGTTAACAGCCGAACACGCTAACCGATTGCGCCACAGAGACAGTGCATAGATATCTGACAGGTCGCCTTGGTTATTCAGGCATCACTGCGCGGCCACACCTGGGATACCCACAGGTACATGGCTGAGCATCAGGAGCAGGAGGCCTCAAAGCCAACAGGCCCGGCGTCCCGAGTGTCCCGCTGAAGCTTCCCCAGCTCCCGCGAAAGTTTTTAACCTGGGGACTCCAGGACGCTGTCACCCGGAGTTCGTGGCCTCCGTGGCCTCCACGCTGGCAGACGCGCGTTCCCGGCGCCCAGCCGGACTCCGGGAAGGAGCCCAAGTCCGCTTTAGGATCCGGTCCTTTGTAGACCCTGAGCACGGGCGCGCGAAGATTGGTCACCCCAGGTGTGTGCTGGAACCTCAGCGGGACACGTGTGGGAAAGGCGATGAGTGTGGTGCCAGTGCTCAGGAAGTCCGGACGGAATGGAGATGGACGAACTTGACCCGGAGTGGAGATGGACCGACGGGAGCGAAGGTGGCCTGGGGTGGGATTGGGAGCTGTGAACCGCGGAGAGCAGAGGAGATGGAGCTCGGGGGAGCCCAGGGTATATCCTAGAGATTTCTTTGAACTAAGCTGATGCAGTTGGAAGGCAATTTATGTTAGGAAGATAATAAAATGACGAGGGGTGTTTTGCTTTGTTTTGAATGGCTCAGAAGAATGGCTTTCTACCAGAGGCTTCTGACTTTCAGCTAGGGGTGTGCTGGTCCAGAGCCCTGGTCTGGTGCATGTTAAGTGCAGGATCGAATTAAGGAAATTCTGGAGTCTCAAGCCAAAAATTGGGACATAGATTCGTACAAGTGCTGAACTTTAAGACAAAAACTCCAGACCTGAAGGGATGTTCTCACTAAACCAGGACATAATTTCCTAAAAATGCCAATTCTAAGGCCGATGTTTCTGTTTTCTTGACAAGGATGGGCAAAAATACAGACTTTTTTTTTTTTTTAAAAAAAGGAAGACAGAAAAAGAAACATATAAGAAAGAAAAAGAAAGGAACGAAGGGAACCAGATATGAGAAAATGGGAGAAGCCGAGACCACAAATGCAGTCGCAAATTAATAAAAATTATGCAATCAAGTTTCCCGAATTTGGGCAAATCACAGGGGCCAGCAAAAAACTAGTGCAATTCGGTCACCCTCGCCTGAATAATCCCAAGACATGTTGACAGTGCTCACTTAGCTGGGTGAGTGTGTTTTACTTCCCATAGCCATGACTTAGCCTCACCGGCCCTGTGCTCTGAATACATGGTCACTTGGCCGCGCAGACTTCAGGACGTCCCAGGACGCGCACCTGGTTCCTGCGCCCCACTGCCACCCGCAGATCACCGCTCCCTTTCATGCTGCACTGGAAATCCCTAGCCTTTCCGGAAAGGCTGCGGATGCAGCATCCCTGTGCGACCCTCATTTGCATATACCGCGCCCCCAACCGGCGCCCAAGGGTGCCATCACACCCATCCCATTTGTCCCTTTGGCCTGATGGATTTTCTTCCTTGCTGAGAGCTGGATGAAGTGTTGCAGGACCAGAGACAAATCATCTTGAATTTTCTCTAACCCACAAACAGCCAAGGGCTGCACACCTCCGTGCACTAACAGCCTTGTCGCTGGTTTGTGTACAGGCAGACCCCTATCTTTTGCCAAGAGGAAGTCAGAGAAGCCAGGCAGCAAGAGAGCCAGCCCTGCAGCTGAGGTCTCCAGCTTCCCTGGAACCTGCCTACCTCATGTCTCCACCACTGCATTTTACAAGGCTCTTGATGTATGGATTTCTCTGTTCTCTTCTACAGAAACACCATGAGACTGACACTAAGACGGGACATGGTATTTGGGGTGACCCCAGTCTGTGTTCCTGGTCCAGGGGATCCACTCTGCCCTCTCTCGGCCTCCTCAGGCTCCTGCACGTGTATCGTGCACACATGTACAATCAGGCACAAACACACATACACAAAATAAGTAAGTACTCTTTTCTGTGTTGTGTTTGTGGGAAATGGGCAGGTGTGTGTGTGCCATGACTCGCATGTGGAAGCCAGCGGACAGTTTGCAGCAGTCGGATCTCTTTCTGCTGTGCCTGCTCTGTGGATCAAGCTCTTGGATGATCAATCCTGACAGCAAGCCCTTGCCTGCAAGCCCTCTCTGTGTCCCTATAAAATCTCTCCCTCTCTGTCCTTCTCTGCCTCTCTGCATTCCTCCCACCAGACCCCACCCCCGCCCCAGACAGGGTGTATCTACACAGTGATGGCAAGGAGAGTGGGAATCTTTTCTTATTAAAGGAAAATTATGGACAAGTCACCAAAGCACAAGAAACGAACTAGAATTTAACAAAACAGGTAAAATTAACACCACTGGCTAAAGATATCCATATGGCAGGGTGACCAAAATGTAATTCATAATCACAACCCTAGAACCAAGTTATATCAAAAACGTTTTGGTAGGGAAACACCAAAATAAATCCAATAAACGGCCAGCCTATGTCATGCTTGGTAAGTAGTCCAGAGACTGACTGGTAATGACTGTTTTGGCCTTTGCAGGTGAGTAGCATCTGAGAAAAGTGCAGGATGGCTGGTTTGATCTTCAGTTCTCCAGAAGGAACCCAGAGCATTTCGCCTCCTCCCCAGGTACCCCATCCACCATGGAGAGATGAGCCACAGGGGCTATCACGTGCTTGGGGAAAATACTGCACCTGCAAGAGTGGTATCGACCCATGGACTTCTCAGTAAGTGACTGCCCTCACCACCTTACCAAGGCACAGAGGCATTTACTCGGTGCAGCTCACAGTGCATTGGCGTTGGAGAAATCACTTCTGCAGGACAGGCCAGTCAGAAGGAAGCCTCCCGGTCTGAACAGGGCTGAACTTGACAGAGATTCTGGTGAGCACCCAACCTCGGGTGCATGGCTCGCTGTGATGTTATAGTGATTAGTACTCTGCATTGTGGCTGCAGCAACCTCGGTTCAAATCCGGGTCAAAGCAATCATCGTCCTTCCTGTCTGGTGTGCTGCTTTCTTGTCCCCATAAACCTATGTCTAACTAATGTCTTGACACAGACTCCAGTCTCCCTAGTTGGAGTCCCGCAGACATGGAGGAACTCAAACACTATTAGTACAGTGTGTTTCTTGGAAACTTCTCTGTCAATCACACTGTCTCAGGTGGACTCACAACATTGTCTTCACTGTCAATCATCCTAAGACCCAGGGCATAGTAAGCACCATCTTTGAGCAACACAACTACCCCTGGTTTTCGACATGTCAGCATGATGCAGGTGAATGTTCCTATCTGGTATTTGTCTTAGTAATAACACATTAGTGGGAAAGCTTGTTCTATATGTCCTTTTCTCCCCTTTATGTGTCTTCCCTGTTGCTTTGGGACCTGAGCCACAGGTCATCAAAGTCCCAGGTTCTCGAAGAGACAGGAAGGAGCCTTCTTCTGAAGACTCTGAAGAAGGTGGTGTCGGGATTTAAACTTTGGACCTCCAGAACCAGAAAATTCCATCCTTGCTCCCTCAATCCATCTAGATTGTAGCCACTTACGACAACCCAGCACCTATATCTGGTGCCTTAGAAGACACACAGTGAGTTCTCCACGCAGTGGTTCTGAGATACTACCAACAAGTCCTGAAGTTCTCTCTGGCCTTCTGTCTCCCCCACCTTGAACATGCAGAGAAGGTCCCTGTGGAGCCTCCCCTAACCCCACAACAGGGCTCATATCATTTCATTCTTTTTTTCCTGAGACCACTCTCACCATCTGGGGGATAAAATACCCTGTAGATAGCACCCCTCCGAGACCGTGCAGGGCCACCCTAATTCCCAACTGCTACCAACTCTGTCACCCATCTCTCCTCCTCTCAAGGCAGACCTCCCATCTGGAGTCCCCGGCCTGTGTCCTGAAAAGCCAACCCTCCTATTTCACTCTTTGTATCTCGAAGGCTCCTGTGTAGCCCAGGCTAGCCTCCATCTCACCATGCAGCTAAGACTAACCTGCAAGCTATGATCCTCTTTCTGCCTAGATGTCAAGGCATATTTACATGGTGCTGAAATGCAGCTTGGGGTTTAATGTCTGCTAGGGAAGCCCTCCACCACCTGAGCTCCCATCCTGCTCTGCCTGTCTTCTTTGAATCAGAGTTTCTTAGTCCAGTTTGGTCTGGAACTCCTGATCTTCCTATGCTGTTACCCCAACACTGGAATGATAGGCTTGTGTCTCACACATCTTCCTTCCGGTCAATGAACACCTCTCCAGCATCCCAGGGTCTGGTATTGGGTCACTATCATGAGAATGTGGACACGAGGGAGGTGAATGACACTAACCCCCTGGGTGCCATGCAAAGGCGCATTCCCACAGTCACACAGTAATTAGGCAGCATGGACAGGACTGATTTGCTCAGCAGCATTTTTGGCTGCAAGTTCTCACATAAAACACTACTGGCATGGATGAAGCCGGGACCTCGGCATTGCTCTGGGTCCTCCAGGGTCAGAAAACCATCTGCTACAGCAAAGAAGGACTTGTCAGAAATATCTGAGGACTGGAGAGACCCACAAATCCATATGTCACAATGTGTGTTTGAAGTGTGGAGGAGGGGAGGCATGGAAGCCACAAGAACCAGACACAGCTGGAAGGAGCCAGGAATATGAGGAACATTGTGGTTGGACCAATGTGAGGGGAATGTGAGCCACAGACCAGATGGCGCTAGTTTGGTAACAGAGCATCCAGTGTGGACATGCGAAGAGGCAAAGAGACAGGGTCAGATCCTGAGACTACATAAAAGTGGGAAGGAGCTGGACAGCCACTTGTATCACATGGGGACACTGTGGGGATTGATGGGGGATCTGGGAGGAGCAAGGTCCCATGCTGGGGTATCTGCAGGTGCCAACGTTGCTTACAGTGGCCGAGGTCATATCTGGAGATCATGCATTCCAGGCTGACCATGGACTGGCTTCTCTTTACAGGAACTGTCAGGATACGTAGAAAGGTGGTGATGGCTATAAAACACCTGTGTGGTGTAACAACTTTGAGTCTCTCCCCTTGCCTGCCCTTCCCATGTTCTCCTAATGTACATTGCACCAAAGCTAGCAGCGCGACCTATGGAAGAGCACGGGAATTGGAGCAGGTGCCTCCAGAAAAGGAATTTGGCTTTTGTTTGCTGGTTGACACAGCATAGCAATGATCTACATCTGGTTCTGCAACAGAATTGTGTGATTATGTGCCGGGTTTTCTATTTACATATGATTGTGTGTGTGTGTGTGTGTGAGTGTGTGTGTGTGTGAGAGAGAGATAGAAAGAGAAGAGAGAGAGAGAGAGAGAGAGAGAGAGAGAGAGAGAGAGAGAGAGAGAGAGAGCGCACTTGCTTGTGTCTCCATCGCTAATGCCTCCTCTAGATGGCGCACACTGACCTCTGGTCAGCACTACTCTTTCCTCAGTCTATTGATTCAAGGTTGGGGGTCATCATATTCTTTCTAGGACTGTTTGCTTTCAATATCTGAAGGCTCACCTGAGCTCAGTGGTTCCAGGTAGTCCTGCCAAGAGCTAGTCACATCTTCACTATCAAACTCGTATCTTGAGTGAGCTCTAGTGACACTCTGAGTGAAATTTTCATCACTTCCTATGCATCTTCTCTATTATTTGAACCCTCCGATCTCTAAAAGTCTGAGGATCTGAACCAGTGCTCGTTCACTTCAGAGATCTCATTTGTTCTACTCCCTTTATCCTGACCTCATTTCTAAGCATCCTTTGTTTCTCACGTTACTTGAGTGTGGATCTCAAGGGGGAAAAGCCATCCCTGGGCAGTGGTTGGGAAGTCAGCTTTCAATTTCTCACATAACACATGAGAAGCAGAGGGCTAGATTTCTGGCTTTAGGAAGACAATGTGCCTAAAGGCTTCCCCGGTGGCCCCATAGAGGCTCTTCAAATGGCACCTAGTTTCAGGTCACTTTTGCGTGAAGTAGGTATCAGGGGTTAAGAGCTGTATCATATGACATCAGCAGTCCCTCACCTGGACATTCTACTGTATCCTGGAGAGCCTGGAATTCTGTGATGTCACCTGTGTTGTGGCAACGCCAACTGCCCTTGAGGTATTCGTTCAGTACCTGTGTGGTTCACCCACAGCCATGCTGACACGACTGAACAGGCTGCTTGGGAGACAGGATGGAGAGCGCAGGGAGGCCAGAGAGAGGCCCAGGGAAGATGGCCTTCAGTCTCTGAGTCACACATCAAGGAATAAATGGTTCAGGGGAAAGCGAAGTGAGTCCTGGGCAGGGGAAAGAGAGTTTCCTGAAGGATGAAGGCTTCAGTTGATCCTTTCAGGAGTGGGTCTCAGGAGGTGGGAGTTCCTGGGAAGCGATGTCCTCCTCTGCTTTTCTGAGTTACTAAAGAGCAGACCCAGAGTCAAGGATTTCTTATGGTGTGTTTGGCAGAGAGCCAGGGATGGTCAAGGCTTCAACTGCTGTGCTGAGGGCCCTCTTCTTTCCCTAGGCCTCTGCGTGGGTCGCACAGAGGGACTAGAGTGGTTCCAGTTCCAGCCCTGCCCTTCACTGTCACTGGATTTCTTTTGCTTGTGTGTCACTAATAAAAGGGAGAGTCACGTCCCCCAGACAAGCTCCCAATAAATCACACACAGAGGCTTCTTCTTTCTTCTAAATGCCTGCCCTTAGCTTGGCGTGTTTCTTGTCATCTCTTCTTGACGTAAATTATCCTGACTACCTTTTGCCTCTGGGGTTTTATCTTTCTCTTCTATAAGTCCTACACTCACTCTTATTCCATGGCTGCTGAGTGAGTTGGTGGCTGACCCCTGGAGTCCTCCTCTCTTGTTCTTGGGCTCCTCCTTATTCTCTCAGAGTTCACCTTCTGTTTATACTCTCTGCCTGCTAGTCCCACCTATTTCTGCTCCTGTCTCACTACTGGCTGTCCATCTCTTGACTAGGACCATTAAGGATTTTAGATAAGCACAGTAACGTAGCTTCACATCGTTAAACAAATGCAGTATAAGAAAAGTTATACACCCGAAAATAATATTTCCCAACATTGATGGACCTATCGAGCAATTTTGAGGGTCCCAACTTGAGGATAGTTGTTCTGCTCTTTGGGGTCTTCAGTGTGCTCCATGCATTCCCTCTTCCTCAGGCCTCTTCTGGGGACTCAACATGGTCTCTCATGGCCCTGTACCATCTATCTGTACAAATTCACTGATGTTTGTCTACCTACAGGAAGTATTGGAAAGGCACGGACCTCAGTCTCCGTCACTGAGCAGGAGCAGCAGATGAACAAGGTTGATGAACTGACCCTTCAGCTCCAGATGATGACCAATGAAAGGAATGAACTTCGTGCAGTCCTGGCCAATTATACCAACAATGATGTGAACAACAGGTAGTCATTATGTCCAGTTCTCTGGTGACTGTCTTGTCCCTCCTGTGTCAACCCCAGCATTCCTCACGGCACTTGAGGCTGCACCTCCAAGGTGTCCTCCTGCCCAAAGTGCTTTTCTCAAGTGCATCTGAGAGGCAGAACTGAAGCCTGGGTAGGAGTGAGATGGGGGATGCGGGCTGTTCTGCTTCCTCTCAATGAAAAGCAGAGCCTGTGGCCTGAGTCACATTCTATGGATGGGGCAGCAGTGTGTGAGCTCACAACATGCATTTCAAAGAGGCCTGGACAGGTGTTGGCTTGTGTCAGGTGCTGGGTGCTGAGTTCATAGGAGTCTTTGTATTTGACTGGGGGATTTCTTGCTGGTTGCTCTGGAAGCAGGGTCTGGTCCCACTTCGTTTTTCTCATGTGTGACTGGAAGAACTGGATCACATCCCTGCACCCCTCTGCTCTTGTTCCTTGTACTCTGAAATAATGCCACCTACCTGCATGTCTCTAGCATGCTAATTTGTATGGGTTTATGTGTGTGAAGGGCTAACAGGCCCAAATATTGCCAATATGGCAGTGGCAGACTTTTCCCTTTTCACTTCCCTCTCCCTTGGTAAAACATTAAACTGAATTTCCAAAATTTGGCCCCAAGGTTCATACCATTATTTGGCCACTGACTCATTCCTAATAAAAAATACCAGGGTCCAGCCATCAAAATTCATTATTTGGCTATTCTGGCTTAGCTGTCCAATCAGGTCTCAGAAACTCTTCCTAGCACAGACTTCCCCTTGTCCCCTTAAATACCCACTGCTGAAATAAACACCCATTGCTTTCTCTCAGCCCTTGCCTGATTCAGAGGAAGCTCCCTCCCCAATTCCATGATTGCTCTTCTGAGTAAATAAATCTCCTTCGTGCTGTGGTGTCTGGGTGTGTTCTGAACTGTCTCTGAGGGGTTCCTTTATAGTGTGTGTTCATGTGTGTATTTGTCCAGATCTTGTGAGTCAGAGACTGGTAGCAGAGCAGAGGATTTGTCTGTCTCAGAGTTTCAGGTGATATAAGTGCTGAGGCCCTGGAGTTCAACTTTGAGCATCCCTGCCCTCATTCTTTGTGCTCGCCTTGGTGACTGAATGGAATTCCCTGGGGAGTTTATAAAGTCATTGTACTGTACGGTCTCCTCCATGGAAATCCTGATTATGAATTCTGGACATCCTTGTGATAACAGGAACACAGAATAAACTCTTTTTTTTTCTGAAGACTAGAGAATTGTCATCAGAATTTTCAGGTAGGCCCAGACACATACCACAGACACCTGTGACATCTTAAAAAGAGCTAGTTTGTTCCTCCAGGCCTACTGAGGAAGCCAAGTCTAATAACATCAACAGGTCCTAGTACCTAGGATTCAGGATGTGACATCCAGTGGACTAGGATAATCCAAGACCCAGCCGTAATTCATGTGTTCATGGGGTTCTTTTTTCCTGGGCCCATGCTCTACCACAGGCTGAATTCTGAGCTTGAGGAGCTGAAAATGGATCATCAGAAGGAGACGTCAGAGCTGGAGAAATTCCCCAAGGAAATTAGTGAGGCGTCTTCCAACTGCAAGGAGCTGACTGGGAAGACAAACCCATACAGGTGAGTGTCTGATTGGATGAAACCCTGCACTAGGGAAGGACAGCTGTTGTACTTATTTCTCTTTGAACCAAAGTGGGGGCTGTGCTTCTAGCTTGTTTACCTTTACTTGTCCTCCCAGACTGATTTCTTCCATGTGCAAGGAATCTGAGAGCCCCTCCAAAAATTGTCATGTCAGCTTCCAGAGCTTCTAGATAGAAAACATAGTTTGCACCATGAATGGTGTCTGGGACTCTTACAGGGGCTTACAGTGCCTGTTGTTATGGGAAACAGGTGTGGAATGTATTCCTCTTGGGTCTTCTGTCCTATCTCAGAACATCTTTGCTCTATACCTGATGATGATCTCCCAATACTATGATCAGTGTAGGACCGGTGCGTGTTGGGGGTGCAGAATCCTGTTCTCAGAGGTACATCACCTTGGTAATACTGGCGTGGCTAATGTGGGCTGCAGTCTGGGGCTGTCTGAGGACATGGAACCTAGCAGGGAAGGTGGTATTAGTAGGTAGGAGTGGCAGATGGAGGTGGACTGGAGCTCATCATTGTTTGTGATGGTTAAGCACCCTCCACAGCCGGCTTCTGAGCGAAAGGACACAGATGAAGGAAAAAGTGGGCCTGTTGAGAGAGGACAACAGAAAGCTGCAGCAGGAGCAGATCTTCCTGCAAGAGTCCTGTGAGGAGACAAAGAGGCTCTGTGAGGAGGCCATTGAGAAGATCTGTGACCTCTTGACAAAGCAGCAGCAGGTAAGCTGAGGCAGCAGGAGCAAGCTGCCCACCTATCTAGCCACACACCCACACCCATGGACACCGCCATGTAACTGTCTTCTCAGTTACCCAGCTGACCACCTCCATTCCATCTAAGAGTTCATTTCTGGGATCCTTCACAAGTCTTTCTTAGGAGTTCACCTCTTCAAAGACCCAACCTGACTGGAAACAAACCATTCAGCATTGGTAGAAGCTGTAGTTTTTGAGGGAGATTAGTAAATCACATATCACACACCTACATGTCAGTATGGTAGGAAGAGTTCTATCCTGGGAGCAACATAGGGAGAATCACAGAGCTTTGAGTGAGTGAGTGAGTGAGTGAGTGAGTGAGTGAGGACAAGGACCTGGGGACCATTTGTTAGCTAGAACAGAATATTTTTGTTCTGCTTAAGTTACCAGGCCAGAGCTCTTTGGATCTCCTGTCTCCTCACAGGTATAGATTCCTATCTTTTTCTGTCTCATCTTATTGCTAAGTGCTTTGTTTAGTAAGAAAGAGAAAGGACTTGGTGTATTTCTTAATTTTTTCATATCTTCACTATTTGGAATTAATGAGTCTTTAATAAAAAAATTCAAGCCTCAGAGCTATTTTGAAAGTTGAAAGTGGACTTCTTTCCTTTCACTGAACTAATGTAACCTCCCAGGAAATGTTCGTTTGTCTAATTGGCCTCTTAACACAGAACCTGCAGTCTATGTCTTTGCTGACATTTTGGTGCTCATTCTAACATGCACATGGTTATGTCTTAGTACAGACTCCCCTCATAGTTGTATAGAGTGCTGCATATCAGAACAACACAGTGGTGACCTCACTAGGCTCCTACCGAATGATCTGGGGCTATTTTCATATTATATGTTCTGTGTTATGGTCCAAAGTTGTTTTGTCAGTCTCATTCTCTAGTGCTATCAAGGTCTTCTCTGGAGGAGCCTGGGTAAGCTTTCTTAGGAGACTAGAATGGGTCAGCTTAGAGCTATCGGGAGGCTTCATGTGCAACCCTCTTCCTTTGGGACTTGGTCTTTAGTGGTCGAACTCAGGTGTCCAGAGGTTTTCCCGCACCTGTATGATCAGTGAGTCTTGAGATGAAAAACTTTCCTGGAAGGGGAAAGAAGTTCAGACTAGGGCAGAAGCCTGACTGAGTCTAAGAGCACTGAGAGACAGCACTGAGGACAGCTGCCTCCCCCTGCAGCAGGAAAGGTGCTGCAACACTCTAGTCTACTTTGCTTTCCTGAGTTCAGGAAGGGTGTGTGTGTGTGTTCTGTTTTTTATGTATCTTTGTGGGTTTCAGAATATGGGTTTGAGGCAACATATGTATGGTCATTCATGGAATGATGGACATCTTTAAGGACGATGGAGACCAGTGTTAATAGAAAGTACTGTTCCTGCATTGGTCAGCATCAGTTTGCATCAGTCACAGAGTACATGGAGCTGACATCTTTTGGCATGTCCACGCAGCTGCCTAGAAAAAAGGACCACAATACTGAACAAACTAAAAGATTTTCAGGTGTTTGTAGAGGCATAAATATTCATCTGCAAAGAAAACCTTTGCAGAAAACCAAGGTAATGCAGGTTATGAAGGTGAGAAAGAGGCTGCTGAGGCAAATCAAGGTGACTGAGAGCAGGAAAGTCTGTGTGTCCTTCTCTCCTCTGGATGAAAGTTGACTGCCCACTAACGACTTCTGCATCCTGTTTTGTTTCCCCATCATTGCCTGCTGCCATTTTCCTTTCATCTTTGTCTAATCTTGGCTCATTTGACCCTTGGATCTTGGCCTCGATTTTATTCTTTAAGAATCCTGAACTGCAGAGGTGTCTCCCCAGCAGATGTCCCATAGCCATGCTGAGCTGTGAGAACAGGCTGTCTTAGTGCAGCCCACTCAGGCTCATCATCGTCTAAAGCACTCACTGCATGCTGTGTCTGCAGCGCTCAGAAGCTGCTTTCATTCCAAGCTTCTTTACACTGAGTTAAAGTTGGCCTGATGGGGGTTGGCAGAAATGAGGACCCTCAGTTATTGCTAGTGGTGTACAATGGTGTAGCCCTGTGAGAAACTATGTATAATTTTTCAGAATTTGGATTGCATTACCTAGATGGCCCAGTGATCCCAGAATGAGAAGGAAGGGTCCACAGAGAATCTCGGTGATACCAGGTTACAGAAGCATTCCTCAGAGTACCGCCAAACCAGAATATATTCAAATGCCCTTTTTTGATGAGTAAAAATTCAATGAAGTCAAGCCCTTCCATGGAATATTGTTAAGCATGAAGGAATACATGCACTCATTAGGCCATGAGTCAGCCTTCTTCTCTTACTTAGACAAATTCCTGACATAATCATCTTACTGGACGCAAAGATTTATTTGAATTCTGGTTTTATCGATTTTCTGGTTTTCTTGAACTCATTGGGCCCAAAATGAGGTAACCTGTGGTTTAGAGAGTTCCTGTTGGAGGAAGCTGCCCTCCTTGGAGCCTGGGAACCACTGAGTGAGAACAAGGGGTTGGTCCACCATCAGGCAGTGGTCCTGTACCATGGAACTAAGCCTTTAGTACAGACTGGAAAACTTGCTATGCAAGCTTAGATAACTGGTCAAGGAACACTGGCATCCACATTTGTGGCCTGGTTGTGCAAGGCAAGCACTACATTGACTGCTCTGCCCCCTGTGTTCTTCTCCCAGGGACCAGGCGTGCATGTGGTGCATAGACACACAGGCAGGCAAAACACCCACACATACAAAGTAGAAATAGAATGAAAACTCATCAAAACAGAGACAAGTACAGAATCCTCACCACATCTCCACATCCCTGTGCCTGGTTTAGAATATGGAGCGAGAGGGTGTGGGCTAACGAAAGTTAACTCTCTTGTTCATAGGATCCCAGGTGATCTCTTCTTCCATATTGTTAGCTAGGAACTACACATGTGGATGCATTGCAGTGTGCTTGTATGTGAGCATCCATGTACTTGTGATGATCAGGTGTGGCGAGCTTCTCGACCGGCGAGAAAGAAAACACCACGACTCGAGGATTCACTCAGATCACGCTTTACTGGAGCATTGTACTTGAGGGGGCAGGAAAAGGGGTGCAGGGAAAAAGGCAGGGAATGCGGCGCGCTATAGGGGAGGGGAAGAATCAAAGGATGAAGGGCCCTGGCGGGACTCAGGCAGCTGCTTAAAAAGAGAAATGGCAGGTGAGTTGCGCTGTGATTGGGTGTCACCATCAGCTGACACCAGAGCACTTCAGGATAGGCTAAAGGGTCTTGACCCCGGCGGGAAGCAGGGAACAAACTCCCACGGCAAAGCCAAAATGGAGTTATTTCCAACAAGACAGGGTAACATCGCTATCTTGTGATGGCGATCCTGTCCGGCTCGCTACAATCAGGAGTGTGTAAGTGTGTTTATATACATGCGTGCACACATGTGTACGTGGGTGCAGACAACCCTGCCCTAAGAACACAATCCTCTAATGAATAGGAACATCAAAGACTGGAGGAACACCTTCGATTCCTAAGGAAGCAGAAGGAACTGGTTACCCATCTAAGGGACTTGGCAGGAAAGCAGCAGCATCGCTTCACTGAGTCCCAGATGAGGTAGGAGCCTCGACTGACATAAGCAGTTGTAGTCTACTGGATTCTCTGATTCGGGGTCTCTGACCTGTTTGGGTTTTAGTCTATTTGGCAAGGCTCATACCCACATCCAGGGAAAAAATACCTCAGAATATTGATTTGGCTAAAAACCAGGAACTTTTGTCCAAGAAACCATATGCTTGGTTATTAGTCTCCTGTGGATTGTGTTCCCTTCTTCTCTTGTGAGAAGCAGGAGGTCAACTGTGAAGGACAGTGGGTCCTCTGCCACTTTATTTTCCTTCAGGAACATCACATTTAGAGAGAAGTTCCTAATCTTCTTGCTGACTTGGATGTTGCACACTCATGCTGGATGCAGGCTCTCTGCAGGGTTCATCAGTTTCCTGTGAGAAGATTTACTCTGGCCATAAACAGATTAGGAGTTGACAAATTAACCCCATGCAGGTTCTGGGCTGTAGAGAAGGAGCCTTCTCTGCAGTGTTGTGTGGGCTCCACTAGAGGGCAGACATAGAGTTTTACAGGTTGCTCACATTCACCTGGTGTCTAATTCAGGCCAGGAATATCTTTACTGAACTGTGACTCAGATATTGATATTTCTCCAAAATAATATTTTTGGACTCTTGAAAACAATGCTGTTTTTTCAAGCACAGTGTATTTTTGAGTTCACCTAATCGCATATTCAAACATTGAGAAAAAATCCAGCCCAGGGTAGCTCTGACACTTTTCCCTTGGGGAAGCAGTCATTGAGCTCAGCTCTAAGGTGATGATGGATTGTCTAGCTGGTGGGGGCTCAAAAGCTGACATGGTAGGACCCCACCAGGCCTGTGTTCCAGCTGCATTCCTCTTCTAGGTTTGAACATCTCCAGCATGCACTGGAACAGACCACAGCCCAGGAGGAGAGCCTCCTGCAGATGGAGCTGCTGCAGCAGGAGCGCTGTGTGCCAGGCAAGTGAGCCACCATTGAGCCCCATTCCCACCAACCAGGGAATACGTGGTGTGGTTTTCTTTCTTGACTTTTCTTTACTAGGGGTGAATAGCCCTGATTTTTTTCTTGCCAGTGCCCCAGAGAGACTGTTTCTATGTCTGATTTCCATTTCTTCTCTGACAGCACCTCGTAAGAGAACTGAGAAGCCCGGAGGAAACCAGAGACACCTTGAAGGCATGACATTCTACACTCCAGGATCCAGGCCTCCTCTGAAAAAGCCATGTCCCTTTCTGCTGTGAGCACAAATTTGAGGCAAATATCAACCAATCATCAGAGGATCCAGCCACAATCTGATCCACCTCTGTTGGCTCACAATTTTCAGAAAAAGTCTGCATCAGAAATAAGCTTGAGATTCAGAGGTCACCCCACTAATTAGGCAGAAGCCGAACATCCATCACCAAGTGGTCCTAGTGTGGGCAAAACAATATGGAGGGAGATATGTGGGTGAGCAAGAGTCATTCTGTCAGCTACTGTCAAGGGCTTTGGCAAGCTGACTGCATATGTGATGTGGAATCTGACAAGGAAGACTGTGTCACACTGCTATCCAGACAGACCACACCCAAAGGCCCAAGATTCCCTCTCTGATGCAGAGCTGACCCCATATCACACACAAGTGTTGGTGATGATAATTCACTGCTTAGACTGATCCACTTCCTCATGGCTCATGTTATTGATTTGCTTTTTCTTAAAGAATATTCCAAGGGAAAGTGGGAATTTTGCTTAATTTTATTTGGTTGGTTGTTTTTGTTATGTTTTAGATTGTTTGGCTTGGTTTCATTTGTATCTTGGAATATCTGTGCATTAGTTTTTTGGTTTTCTTCATTTTCGTGTAAGTTTTTGTTATTTCTTTTATTATTTTCATTGTTTTAATAGTTTGCTAAGGCTATACACCATCTCTAATGACTGCTGTTTTGAAGCCCCCATTGAATAAAATGAATGTTTTATAAATAAAAAGCTATTTCCAACATTTCACTCTTAAGACTCTTCTTTAGTCAGGTGAGCTGTCACACTCCTGTAACCCACAGCTCACAGGCGTGGATCTGTATCAGTAAGTTCCAGGTAGCTTGGGATGCACAATGATTTGCCAGCCACGGGCTACACAGGCAGATGGCACCTTGGATATAGATACGGATGGCATGGCCTGCTCCTTGTATACCCAGTAGACAACAGAAAAACTAGACATATTGCATCCCTGAGGTCATATATTTTGCTAGCATTAAAATGTGGTCCACACACTGTACAACTTGTTCATGACATCATCAAGCAGACCAAACTGAAGGGAAACACAACTACCTGTACTCTGAAGCTTTTCTGTGTTCTGCCCGGTCCCATGACTCCTTATAAAGTATCCTCTGAGGCTTAATATTAATTATAATTATTCGGCCAATGACTCAGATTATTACAGCTAGTTCTTACTTTAACCCATTTCTATTAATCTGTGTTTTGCCACATGGCTATGATTTACCACTAATTCTCTGATATCCCACTCCACTGATGGCTACATGACATCTCCTGGACTCTGCCTTCCTTCTCTCTGTATATTTATTACAATTTGCATAGCTATGTTCTGACCCTTGGCCACATCAGTCTCTTTATTAACAAATCACAGTAAAAACATATTCATGACATACAGAGGGGCGTCTGACATCACACAACTACATTGTTCCTGGCCTCTCAGGAAATGAGAACATTCAACAAAGGAATGTACAATAGAAATCAGGAAATGCAAAGCAATCTGCCTCTGGTTTTCTTGAAATGTGAGTGATATGCAAATTGATAACCGCACATAGAGTTAATGTCCTTCAAGACATGTTGGGTCATTTTGTGGTGCTTTTATTTCTACTTGTGGGTGTTTTGCCACCACGTACATGTAATTCCCACAGTGACCAGATGAGGGCAGTGGATTCCATCTGGAAAGCACATTAAAGAGGTTTGTTTGCTGTCATGTGGGTCTCCTGAGACAGCCAAAAGAGCTCTTAATGCATGAGCCATCTCTCCAGTCCCTGAAATTGACTTTGTCCTCCCAGTCCTGTGTGCTCTATCAATAGATTGGATCAGCTCCAACCAAAGACAGAAGTTTCTTGAGACCTGTAAGGACAGGTACATGAAGCAGGCATGCTAATTGTCTTAGGCTGCCACACATCCATGCATGGCTCACATAGGTTCAGGTCCCAGCCCCAGCATCACTGACTGTCTGACAGGAATGGATTTCTTCACTTTCATCTAGGTTAACAATACAGGTTAGGACTGTCTAATCATATGCAGAATTTGAGACGAACATTCTATGGGTAGAGGTGGCATAAGGAACCCCTCTTGATAGTCTAAGTAAGCAATATTATGAGGAGCCTTATGGTTAGCTGTAGTAAAAGGAGCTTGTATCAGTGGCCACATACCTCCTGTGGAGAGTGTTTCTGTACAAGACTATAAAATAGAGAGAGATGGGGGCTGGAGAGATGGCTCAGTGGTTAAGAGCATTGACTGCTCTTCCAGAGGTCCTGAGTTCAATTCTCAGCAACCACATGGTGGCTCACAACCATCTGTAATGGGGTCTGGTGCCCTCTTCTGACCTGCAGGCATACATGTAGACAGAATATTGTATACATAATAAATAAATATATAAAAAAAGAGAGATGGCATATAGATAGATCAATAGATAACAGGGAATAGATAGGTAGGTAGATAGGTATTTGATAGATACTCAGAGCCCTAGAGTAAAATATATATATTTATAATCCAGTAGTATTTGGTATTCTCTAGGTCTTTGGGCTGCCTACTACTGGGCTATGTACTATCTATAAATCTGCCTACCATCTATCAGTCTATTTATCTGTGTGTCTCTGTGTGTGTATCTATCTATCTATCTATCTATCTACCTATCTATCTACTCTGGTTCTTGGCTACACAAGCAAGTATTGGGTGTGGGTTCCTTCTTGTGGAGTGGGCCTTAAGTCAATTCAGACACTGGTTTGCTATTCCCACAAGTTCTGTGCCACCATTGTCCTTCATATTTTGTATGTAGGACATTTTGTAGGTCAAGGGTTTTGTGACTGGGTTGGATGTTGCTGCTTTTCTCTTTTGATAGAGACTAGAACATAGGGATGCAGGCTTCCTGTATGACTCAGCTTGACTTCCCCATGTTCCATGTGTGGATGATACCTCAGCAATGGGACCCGCTGGCAGTTTCTGGAGAGCAGCCCTGTGTCTTAGCAGCAGCCTGGGTGGTTTGGAGATTTCCATGGGGCACCCTTGGCCAACAACTGAATTGAATGCAGCCCAGTCCTACCACTGGAATCCTTGCCTGGTGAAGGAGATGGCCAGTTGAGACTCCATTACTAGGAGCCATCACTAGGAGTGGGGGAGGACACATAAAGGGAGGGCAGGACATAGAAAACAAGATTTCCCACTAATGTGTTATTACTAAGACAAATACCAAATAGGAACATTCAGACACTGCATCATGCAGACATGACCAAAACTAGGGGAAGGGGTGTTGCTTAAAGATGATGCTTACTATGCCTTGGGCTTAGGGTGACTGACAGTGAAGGTGATTTTGTGAGTTCACCTGAGACAGCGTGATTGACAGTAAAGACTCCAAGTTGCAAACTATACTAATAGTGTTTGAGTTCCTCCATGTCAGCGGGACTTGAACTAGGGAGACTGGAGTCTGTGTGAAGACATTAACTAGGCTTGGGTGCATGGGAGCAAGAAAGCAGCATTCCAGACCAGACAGGTAGGACGATAACTGCCGTGATTCGTATCGAACCGTGGTTGCTCAGACCACATACAGAACTCTACCTGCCAAGCAATGAGCCCTAAAGTGGGTGCTCAACCACGTCTCAGTAAAGCTCAGCCTGGCGCAGACGGGTTTCCAAGGCTTCCTTCAACTGGCCTGTCCCGCAGAAGTGATTTTTCCAAAGCTGCTGTGCTTATAATGGTGCCAAGTGCTCCCGTCTGTGCCTTGTTTGGGTGGTGAGGGCAGTCGCTAACTGTGAAGTCGGTGGGTCGATGCCACTCTCCATCCAGCACCTGATAGCCCTCCATTGCCCTCTTCTCCGTGGTGGCTGGTTCATCTGGGGAGGGGACGAGATGCTCTGGGGTCCTCCCAAAAAGCTGGGGAGCAAACCAGCTGTCCAGAGCCTTCCCTAGATGCCGCCGCCTACAGTGTCCAATGCCATCACTGCCAGTTCCTGAACTCTTACTAAACACGGCTTGGCCTGCCCGTTTCTGTGGTTTATTTTGTTGTTTCCACAGCACATGGTTTTTGAAATAAATCTGTTCTAGGGTTTTTGATTACGAATTACGTTGTCATTTCCCTTGTCGTATGCATATCTTTAGCCGGTGGTATAAAGTTTACCCATTTTATTAAAATCTGGTCCGTTTCCTGTGCTTTCGTGACTTGTTTTTCATTATTTTCTTTTATTAACAAAGGATTCCCGCCGGGTGGTGGTGACACACGCCTTTAATCTCAGCACTCAGAAGGCAGTGGCAGGCAGATCTCTGTGAGTTCAAGGCCAGCCTGGTCTACTAGAGATAGTTCCAGGACAGGTTCCAAAGCCACAGAGAAACCCTGTCTAAAAAACAAAAGAAACAACAACAAAAAGAAGGTATTCCGATTCTTTTCATCCCCAAATAAGCCAAAGACAGAAAGTGGGGGTTGTCACAGGTGTCCCATCCCCACTCTACCCTCCAGAATAAAAATTGCCTTTATTGATTACCCTGCCACAGGACAGGCCATAAATAGACAGCGTGTGACAGAAAGGTAAGGCCTTAGGTGCCTTAAGTCCATATGGGTTTTTTTTTCTTATTTTTTTATTTACTGGGCTTCCGGTATTTCAGAGAAGTAGGAGAATTTCCATTTGCCTAGTCAGCATACAAGTGACTGTAAATTTAGAAGGCCTAAAAATTGTGGTTTGTTTGTTAAAAGCCTAAAGATTGTGGTCTCTGGGAGGGCTGGAACGACCAACCTCTCCGTTAATAGCATAACACACTAACAGACTGCGCCACAGATTCGTTAAAAAGATCAAACCCCATCTCCTTGTTGAACCAGACATCACCTTGGCAGTCACAACTGTCATATCCACCTTGCTGCAGCAGAGCTTACAGGAGTCCTTGAAGCCAACCTGCCCGGCAGGCCCCGTGGCCGCTTCCAGATCTCGCTGAACTTTATAAACCCGGCGCCTCCAGGATGTTTGACCCCTACGCCACCGGGGGGTCAGGGCCATCTAGGACTCCACGCTGGCAGAGTCGCGTTCTGGGTGCCCATCCGGAATCCACGAAGGAGCCCAAGTGAGCGTTATGGTCGGGTTTTTTGCTGACCCCGAGCAAGGACGCGTGAGGGGCTTGTCACCCCAGGTGTGTGCTGGAACCTCAGCGGGACACGTGTGGGAAAGGCGGCGAGTGCGGTGCCAGTGCTCAGGGAGTCCGGACGGGAGGGAGATGGACGAACTTGACCCAGAGTGGAGAGGGACCGACGGGGGCGAGGGTGGCCTAGGGTGGGATTGGGGGCTACGCCAGCGGGGGACCCGCTGAGCCAGGTGGAGCCCTAGGACACATCAAAGAGAAAGGTGCATTTGAACTGAGCTGATGCAGTTTGAAGGCAATTTATGTCAGGAAGACAATAAAATCATGAGGGGTGTTTTATTTTGTTTTTAATTAACCAGAAGAATTGCTTCCTTAGCAATGGGTTTCTGTCTTTCAGATAGGGGCCAGCTGTTCCAGAGCTCAGGTTAAGTGCAGAAACGAATTTTGGAAAGTCTGGATATCAAACCAAAATTTGTGACATAGTTTCCTACAAGTGCTCCTGGACTTAAGACAAAAACTCCAGACTTGAAGAAATGTTCTCATTAATACAGGGAATAACTTCCTAAAGATATTATTTATGAGGCCGAGGCCTTAAGTTTTCCTGGCAGGATTGAACACAGATGGAGACGTTAAGAAAACAGAGAGAGAAAAAAAAAAGCAAAGAAAAAATGCAGTAGGAAGAAGAGGTTGTCTACCTTTTTAAACAGGAAACACCAGAAGGGAGCACAAACACAGTTTCCCACTAACAAAAATTACTCAATTTTCAGCATTTGGGGAAATCGCAGGGATCAACACACCCAGGAGCAATGAGGGAGCCTAGCCCTGGGAAAACCACCTGTGTGATCATAGTGTCTGCCCTGCCAGGTAAGTATGCTTTGCTCTCCCGCAGCCCAGACTCAGCCTCATCGTCCCTGTGCTCTGAACACAGGGTCGCTTCGCCGCGCATACTCTAGGACCTTATTGGATGCGCACCCAATTCCTTCCACTCGATGCTCCCCGCGGACCAGCGTACCCTTTTACCCCGCGCTGGAAATCCAGCGTTTTTCCTCAGAGAGTGCAGCCATGGACCCTACAGTCCCTGCAGCCACTCATCTGCATAGACCACGCCTCCAACCGACACCAGGGGTGACATCACATCCATCCTCTTTGCCCCTTTTGCTTGGTGAGCTTTCTTGAATGCAGAGAGCTGGACGGAGTGTTGCAGAATCAGAGACAAATCATCTTTTTTTTAAAATTATATTAAAAATTTCCACCTCCTATCCTCTTCCCATATCCTTCCCCTTCCCCCCACCCCTCCCTCTCCCTCTCTAGTCCCAAGAGCAGTCAGGGTTCCATGCCCTGTGGGAAGCCCAAGGACCTCCCTTCTCCATCCAGGTCTAGGAAGGTGTGCATCCAAACAGACTAGGCTCCCACAAAGCCAGTACATGCAGTAGGATCAAAACCCTGTGTCATCTTGAATTATCTCCAATTTCCAAATAGTCGATGGCTGCTCACCGCCGCAGCCTAACAGCCTTGTCGCAGGTTTTCCTGTGTAGCGACAAACCCCTATCTTCAATCAACACGAAGTCAGAGAAGTCAGGCAGCAAGAGAGCCCGCCGCAACAACAAGAACAACAAGAAAAGAAGGAGAAAACTTGCTTCCTGATAACGGTATCAATTAGGGTTAATTCATTTACTGAATTTGAAACACGCTTTCAGAAGGGATGTGCTGTTCCGAGTCAGCATGGTGTATGTTAAGTACAGGAACCACGGGAGAAAAAAGGCTGGAGTGGAGTACCACATAGATTTTGACAGTTGCCAAAAAGTACACTGGCTTTCAAGCAAAAGACTCCAAATTTCAAATCTTTCAGAGGTTTCTCATTAACACAGTACCTAATTTCCTAAGGAATAATTTTTAAAGCAATACCTATTTTCATTTTGTTTTCATTATTTCCTAGTAATAACTTTCTTTTTTTATTACTTTATAAATAATACCAATAAAATTTTCACTTTCTCCTCCCCTACCCGTCCAGTCCTAAGAGAGGGCAAGGTACCCTGCCTTGTGGGAAGTCCAAGGCCCTCCTCCCTCCATCCAGGCTTAGGAAGGTGTGCATCCAAATAGAATGGGATCCCAAAATTCAGTCCATGAAGTAGAGGCAAATCCCAGTGCCATTATCATTGGCTTCTCAGTCTGCCCCCATTGTCAGCCACATTCAGAGGGTCCAGTTTGATCCCATGCTCGTTCAGTCCCAGCCCAGCTGGATTTGGTGAGCTCCCATTAGCACACTGTCTCAGTGGGAAGGCCAACCCCTCGTGGTCCTGACTTCCTTGCTCATATTCTCCCTCCTTCCACTCTTAAACTGGACCTTGGGAGCTCAGTCCAGTGCTCCGATGTGGGTCTCTGTCTCTATCTATCTCCATCGGTCTCTGGACGAAGGTTCTATGGTGATATTAAGATAGTCATCAGTCTGCCTATAAGACAAGGCCAGTTGAGGCACCCTCTCCTTCACTGCCCAGGGTCCTAGCTGGGGTCATCCCCGTGGACTCCTGGAAAACCCTCAAGAGCCAAGCATCTTGCCAACCCCAAAATGTCCCCCTCCATTAAGATATCCCCTTCCCTGCTCCCATATATGTCCTTTCTCAATCTCAACCATCCCACCCCCAAGCTCTCCCCAATCCTCCCCTTCTCCCTTCTCTGTACCCCTCTCCCCTTCGCCTGACCCCACTCACACCCCCATGCTCCCAACTTCTTCCTGTCAATCTTGTCTGCTTCCAATTTTCAGGAGGATCTATATATGTTTTTCTGTGGATTTACCTTATTATTTAGCTTCTCTAGGATCATGAACTATAGGCTCAATGTCCTTTCTTTATGGAAAGAATCTACTGATCATGAACTATAGGCTGTTGTAGGTAAAGAAGTAGAGGAAGTGGAGAGGGAGGAGTGTTGTCGCCCATCCCAGGGCTTGAGGGAGCAGTTCCCGGTGTTTGCAGAGCAGAGGAGAGCTTGGTGGACTTTTTTCTTGTGGAGGGCTGGATGGAGTGTTGCAGGAGCAGAGACAAATCATCTTGAACTTTTTCTAACCCAAAAATAGCCAATGGCTGCTCACAGCCGTGTAATAACAGCCTTGTCGCTGTTTATATTCTGGCAGACCCTATCATCTTCCAATAGGAAGTCAGAGAAGCCAGGCAGCAAGAGAGCCAGTCCTACAGCAGAGGTCTCCAGCTTCCCTCGAACCTGCCTACCTCATGTCTCCACCACTGCATTTTACAAGGCTCTTGATGTACGGATTTCTCTGTTCTCTTCTACAGAATCACCATGAGACTGACAATACCTTGGGACATGGTATTCGGAGTTATCCGAGTCTGTGTTCCTGGTCCAGGGGATCCACTCTGCACTCTCTCGGCCTCCTCAGGCTCCTGCATGTGTGTCCTGCACACGTACAACCAGGCACAAACACACATACACAAAATAAGTAAGTAGTCTTTTCTGTGTTGTGTTTGTGGGGGATGGGCATGTGTGTGTGTGCCATGACTCGCATGTGGACGCCAGCAGTCGAATCTCATTCTGCTGTGCCTGCTCTGTGGATCAAGCTCTTGAATGATCAATCCTGACAGCAAGCCCTTGCCTGCAAGCCATCTCTATGTCTTTAAAATCTCTCCCTCTCTGTCCTTCTCTGCCTCTCTGCATCTTCCCACCAGACCCCACCCCTGCCCCAGACAGGGTCTGTCTACAGAGTGATGGCAATAAGAGTTTTGTTCCATCGTGCATGAACCCTTAAAACCTCTTTAGCCCACGTGCAGACATAATACAGCAATTTAAGGTTTTCAGATGATCGTACCATTTATCATTGCATCATACAATGCAATTTCTCTTCTATAGTTTGTTTGGGTTGAGGCAACACCTAAGCCCCTGGCATCCATATACACAAAAAGTCTGGAATGTTTGAGTGGAAAGTTCCACCTCAATCCCCTCCTCTGGGAGTTGCCTCTGTCCAGAATTCACCTCAGAGAAAGCCTGCCAAAGGGTGACCACTCCCTAGAGATGCTCAAGACCACTCCCACAGGGTGTTTAAACTGCTGCCCCAGAAACAAACTTGTGGTTTCTCTCTCTTATTTCCTCATCTTCCCTCTGAGGGTCTGGAAGGCCACTGAAAGCATTAGAATTCATCCAAAAACAGGGGCTTTTTCTGATTCAGTTTGATTTGGTCTGATTTGGAATATTGAATTGGTAGGGAGGTTTATTGGGTCGCAAAACCTTTTCAGAATGTTTTTGAAACAAGAATTTATCTGTAGCTTCAGGAGGAAAGAAGGATAAAATGATTCAGCTGAAATACTCATCCAATGATGAACATACACATCACAAAGGAGAAGTTACTGGGTGCAAGACAGGATCACAAGCCAAACAACAGAACCCACTTTAACAGGTTTTTTATTTTATTTTATTTTATTGAGCTATACATTATTCTCTGGTGAGCTCCCTTCAGCCCTCTCCCATGGTCCCCATGCTTTCAATTTATTCTGGAGATCTTGTCTATTTCTACTTCCCATGTAGATTAGATCTACGTATGTGTCTCTTTGAGTCCTCATTGTTGTCTAGGTTCAAAGGGGTTGTGATTTCTAGGCTGTTTTTCTTTGGCTTATATTTCAAAATCACTTATGAGTGAATACGTGTGATAATTGTCTTTCTGGATCTAGGTTATCTCACTCAATGACGTTTTTTAGTTCCATCAATTTGCATGCAAATTTCAAGCTGTCATTATTTTTCCTGCTCTATAGTACTCCATTGTGTAAATGTACCACATTTTCCTTTTTCATTCTTTTATCGAGGGGCATTTAGGTTGTTTCCATGTTCTGGCAATGAGAAACAAAGCAGCTATGAACATGGTTGAGCACATGTCTTTGTGGCACGATTGAGCATCCTTTGCATATATATGCAAAAGTTTTATTGCTGGGTCTTGAGGAAGGTCGTTTCATCCAAAGGGGCTGTACCAGCTTGCACTCCCACCAGCAATGCAGGAGTATTTACTTTACCCCACAACCTCTCCAGAATAGAACATTATTGGATCATTTCTTCTTTTGACGACCGATTTGTTGAGTTCTTGGTATATTTTGGAGGTCAGACAACTGCCTGATGTTGGGTTGGTGATGATCTTTTCCCATTCTATAGGATGTCATTTTGTCTTGTGGACCATGTCCTTTGCTTTACAGGAGCTTTTCAGTTACAGGAGGTCCCATTTATTAATTGGTTTTCTCAGTGTGTGTGCTGCTGGGGTTATATTCAGAAGGTGATCTCCTGTGCCCATGCATTCAAGTGTACTTCCCAATTTCTCTTCTATCAGGTTCAGTGTGTCTGGCTTTATGTTGACATCTTTGATCTATTTGGACTTGAGTTTGGTGCATGGTGAAAGATATGGGTATATTCCATTCTTCTACATGTTGATATCCAGTTATTTAAGCACCAGTTGTTAAATATGCTTTTTTTCTATTCGATATTTTTTGTATTCTTTGTCAAAAATAAGCTGTTTAAAGTTGTGTGGATTAATATCCGGGTCTTCATTTGGCTCCATTGGTTCTCCTGTCTGTTTTTATGACAATTAATAGAAATGGGTTAAAGTAAGAACTAGCTAGTCATTGGTCGAATAATTATAATTAATATTAAGCCTCAGAGTATACTTTATAAGCAGTCATGGGATGGGGCAGAATACAGAAAAGCTTCAGACTACACTTAGTTGTGTTTCCCTTCAGTTTGGTCTGCTTGATGATTTCATGAAAATGTTGTACAGTGTGTGTACCACACTTTAATGCTAGCAAAATATATGACCTCAAGGATGCAATATGTCTAGTTTTTCTGCAGATTAGTGGTTATACACGGAGTAGGCCAGGCCATCCGTATCTATATCCAAGGTGCCATCTGCCTGTGTAGACCATGGCTGGGAAATCATTGTGTAGCCGAAATTGCCTGGAACTTGCTGATACAGATCCACACCTGTGATCTGTGGGTTTACAGGAGTGTGACAGCTCATCTGACTAAAAAGAGTCTTAAGAGTGAAAAGTTGGAAACTGGTTTTTATTCACAAGATAATTCATTTAATCAATAGGGGTGATGTGGGAGTGTCATATATCAATCTGTTGATTTCATTGGTTAAATAAACTGCCTTGGCCCTGATAGGTAGGAACATAGGTGGGTGGAGTAAACAGAAGAAACTGCTGGCTGGAAGAGGAAGTGAGGTCAGAAAGCATGCAGTTCCTCTCAGAGCCAGACGCCTCAGACAGAGATGCCACGCTCCCCTCGCGATAGTTCTGCTCTCTGAGGCACTCTCGATGAAGCTCAGAACCAGGATGGACGTAGGCAAGAATCTCCCTGGCAAGCACACCTTGGGGTGCTACACACCTTATAAGAAATGGGCTAGTCCAGGTGCGAGAGTTAGCCGAGAAGAGCTAGCCAATAATGGGCCAGGCAGTGTTTAAAAGAATACAGTTTCCACGTAATTATTTCGGGGTAAATCTAGCCACGCGGGTGGCTGGGTGCTGGGATCGCAGCAGCCCTGCCGCTCCGTATTACTACAGGTGGCACAACATAGGGGCCTCAAAACAGCGGTCATTACAGACAGTGTATAGCCTTAGCAAACTATTAAAACAATGGAAATAATAAAAGAAAGAATGAAAATAACCAAATTCTTACACTAAAATGAAGAAAGCCAAAAAACTAATGCACAGATATGCCAAATATAAATAGAAACAAAACAATCTAAAACATAAAAAAACAGCCAAATAAAATCAAGCAAAATTCCCACGTTCACTTGGAATATTCTTTAAGAAAAAAACAAATCAATAACACGAGACACGAGGAAGTAGATTCGTCTCTGTAGTGAATTGTCTTCAGCAACACTTGTGTGTGATATGGGGTCAGCATCAGCTCTGCATGAGAGAGAGAATCTTGGGCCTTTGGGTGTGGTCTGTCTGGATAGCAGTGTGACAGAGTCTTCCTTGTCAGATTCCACATCACATATGCAGTCAGCTTGCCAAAGCCCTTGACAGTAGTAGACAGAATGACTCTTGCTCACCCAAGTCTCTCCCTCCATGTTGTTTTGCCCACAGTAGGGCCACTGGTGATGGATATTCAGCTTCTGAACAATTTGTGGGTGTCCTCTGAATCTCAAGCTTATTTCTGATGCAAACTTTTCTCTGAAAATTGTGAGCCAACAGAGGTGAATCAGATTGCGGCTGGATCATCTGATGATTGGTTGATATTTTCTTCACATCTGAGTTCACAGAAGATGTGGAATTTACAGCTGATAGGACGTGGCTTTTTCAGAGAAGGCCTGGATCCTGGGATGTAGAATGTCATGCCTTCAAGGTGTCTCTGGTTTCCTCCAGGCTTCTCAGTTCTCTTACGAGGTGCTGTCAGAGTGAAATAGAAACAGTCTCTCTGGGGCACAGGCAAGAAGAAAATCAGGGCTATTCACCCCTAGTAAGGAAAAGTCAAGAAAGAAAACCCACATCGTGAACCCCTGGTTGGTGGGAATGGGGCTCAATGGTGGCTCACTTGCCTGACACATAGTGCTCCTGCTGCAGCAGCTCCATCTGCAGGAGGCTCTCCTCCTGGGCTGTGGTCTGTTGCAGTTCATGCTGGAGATGTTCAAACCTAGAGGAGGAAGGCAGCTGGGACACAGGCCTGGTGGGGTCATGCCATGTCAGCTTCTGAGCCCCCACCAGCCAGACAACCCATCATCACCTTTTAGCTGAGCTCATTGCCTGCTTCCCCAAGGGTGAAAGTATCAGAGCAACCCTGGGCTGGATTTTTTTTTTTCTCAATCTTTAAAAACTGCTATTAGTGGGCTGGAGAGATGGCTCAGTGGTTAAGAGCATTGCCTGCTCTTCCAAAGGTCCTGAGTTCAATTCCCAGCAACCACATGGTGGCTCACAACCATCTGTAATGAGGTCTGGTGCCCTCTTCTGGCCAACAGGCATACACACAGACAGAATATTGTATACATAATAAATAATTAAATATTTTTAAAAAAAAACTGCTATTAGTGAACTGGAAAATACACTGTGCTGGACTTGAAAAAAAAGCATGTTTTTCCAATAGTCCAAAAACATTATTTTGGAGGAATAGCAATATCTGAGTCACAGTTCAGGAAAGATATTCCTGGCTTTAATTAGATACCAGGTGAATGTGAGCAACCTGTAAAACTCTGTCTGCTCTCTAGCGGAGCCCACACAACACTGCAGAGAAGGCTCTGATTATTTCTACAGTTCAGAACCTAAATGGGGTTAATTTGTCAACTCCTAATCTGTTTATGGCCAGAGTAAATCTTCACACAAGATGGTACCCTGCCTTCAAGTCAGCCAAAGACTAGAAACTTCTCTCTAAATGTGATGTTCCTGAAGGAACCACACAGGCACTGAACGAATGCCTCAAGGGCAGTTGGTGTTGCCACAACACAGGTGACATCACAGAATTCCAGGCTCTCCAGGATACAGTAGAATGTCCAGGTGGGGGACTGCTGATCTCATATGATACAGCTATTAACCCCTGCTAACTACTTCACCCAAAAGTGACCTGAACCTAAGGGGCCATTTCCAAGACCCTCTCTGGAAGCTTTTAGGCACATTGTCTTCCTAAAGCCACAAATCTGGCCCTTTGCTTCTCACGTTTTATGTGAGAAGTTCCAGGATCACTTGCCAACCACTGCCCAGGGATGGCTTTTCCCTCCTTAAGATCCACACTCAAGTAACATGAGAAACAAAGGATGCTTAGAAATGAGGTCAGGATAAAGGATAAAGTAGAACAGATAAGGTCTCTGAAGTGAACAAGCCCCTGGTGCAGATCATCAGACTTTTAGAGATTGGAGGGTTCAAAACGAAAAGAAGAAACATAGGAAGTGATGAAAATTTCACTCAGTGTCACTAGAGTTCACTCAAGCTATGAGGTTGGTAGTCAAGATTTTACTAGCTCTTGGCAGGTCTACCTGGAACCATTGAGACCAGGTGAGCCTTCATATATTGAAAGCAAACAGTCGTAGAAAGAGTATGATAGCCCCAACCTTGAATCAATAGACTGAGTAGAGAGTATGTCGACCAGAAGTCAGTGTGCACCATCTAGAGGAGTCGTTAACTATGTAGATGCATACACACACACACACACACACACACACACACACACACATAAATAGGAAACCCTGCACACTCACACACATATGTAAATAGAAAAACCGGCACACAATCACACAATTCTCGTGCAGAACGAAATGTAGATCACTGCTATGCTGTGTCAACCAGCAAACAAAAGCCAAATTCCTTTTCTAGAGGCATCTGCTCCAATTCCCATGCTCTTCCATAGGTGGCGCTGCTAGCTTTGGTGCAAGATACATTAGGAGAACATGGGAAGGGCAGGCAAGGGGAGAGACTCAGAGTTGTTACACCACACAGGTGTTTTATAGCCATCACCACCTTTCTACGTATCCTGACAGTCCCTGTGAAGAGAAGCCAGTCCATGGTCAGCCTGGAATGCATGTTCTTCAGATATGACCTCTGCTACTGTAAGCAATGTTGGCACCTGCAGATACCGCAGCATAGGACCTTGCCCCTCCCATACCCCCCACCAATCCCCACAGTGTCACCATGTGATACAAGTGACTGTCCAGCTCCTTCCCACTTTGATGGAGTCTCAGGATCTGACCCTGTCTCTTTGGCTCCTCTCATGTCCACTCTGGATGCTCTGTTACCAAACTAGCCTCAGCTGGCCTGTGCCTCACTTTTCCCTCACACTGGTCCAACCACAATGTTCTTCGTATTCCTGGATCCTTCCAGCTGTGTCTGGTTCTTGCAGCTTCCATGCCTTTCCACTTCCACACTTCAAATTCACATCGTGACATATGGATTTGTGGGTCACTCCAGTCCTCAGATATTTTTGACAAGTCCTTCTTTGCTGTAGCAGATGGTTTTCCTGATAATGCCGCACCCGGAGCAATGTTGAGGGCCCGGCTTCATCCATACCAGTAGTGTTCTATGTGAGAACTTGCAGCCAAAAATGGTGCTGAGCAAATCAGTCCTGTCTAGGCTGCCTAATAACTGTGTGACTGTGGGAATGCGCCTTTGCATGGCACCCCAGGTGGTTAGTGTAATTCACCTCCCTCGTGGACACATTCTCATGATAGTGACCCAATACCAGACCCTGGGATGCTGGAGAGGGGTTCATTGATCAGAAAGGAAGATGTGTGAGACACAAGCCTGTCATGCCAGTGTTGGGGACAAAAGCATAGGCAGATCAGGTGTTCCAGACCATCCTGGACTACAGAAACTCTGGTTCAAAAAAGACAGGCAGACCAGCATGGGAGCTCAGGTGGTGGAGGGCTTCCCTAGGAGACATTAAACCCAAGCTCCATTTCAGCAGCATGTAAACATGCCTTGACATCCAGGAAGAAAGAGAGATCAGAGCTTGCAGGATATCCTTAGCTGTGGGGTGAGATGAAGGCCAGCCTGGGCTACATGGGAGCTATTGGAAGGGAGAAAACTGAATTTTCAGGGCACAGGCAGGGAGACCACAGGCAGAAAGATCTGCCTTGACAGATGGAGAGATGGGTGACAGAGTTGGTGGCAGATGATAATTAGGGTGGCCCAGCACAGTCTTGGAGGGGTGCTGTCTCCAGGGTACCTTATCCCCCAGATGGCGAGAGTGGTCTCAGGAAGAAAGTGATCTGAGCCTTGTTGAGGGGGTAGGGTAGGCTCCACAGGGACCTTCTCTGCATGTTTAAGGTGGGAGAGACAGAAGGCCAGAGAGAACTTCAGGACTTGTTGGTAGTATCTCTGACCACTGCATGGAGAACTAACCGTGTATCTTCTTGGGCACCAGATATGGATGCTGGGTTGTCGTAAGTGGCTACAATTCAGATGGTGAGAAGGAGCAAGAATGGAATTTTCTGGTTCTGAAGGTCTAAAATTTCAAATGCTGGACACTGCCTTCCTCAGAGTCTTCAGAAGAAGGCTCCTTCCTGCCTCTTTGAGGATCTGGGACTTGGATGACCTGTGGCTCACGTCCTATCCCACCAGTCTCCATCTCTGCCTTCCTCTGAAGTTGTGTGCTCTTTATTATGTCTTTATTTGAGACATGGTCTTGATGAGTAGTCCTGCTGGTCTGAACTTCTAGACCCCTGCCTCAGCCTCCCTAGTGCAGGCTCAGCCCTGGGGCTACAGCTCAGAGGTAGAGTGTTTGCTCAGTGTGTCTGCAGTACTGGGTTCTATTCCTTTATGTGGCCTTTTCCTCCTTCTGAGGCTGACCACCCACCAAGATCCAGCTATCAAAGTATTGAAGTCCAGTCATCCAAAGCCCCAGTTGGCTCACCAAATCTACCTGCCCAATTAAAATTAAAGACCTCATCCTAACATAGGGGTTCCCATTTTACCTTCATAAATCATCATTTTTGTATGTGCCATGTCTGTCTCCCCTTGATCCAGAGCCCGTCCTTTGTACTTCCAGAAAAACATGCCTGTTTCCTTCCCTTGTTCCTGTCCCCTTCCCTTGTTCCTGTCCCCTTCCCTTGTTCCTGTCCCTTCTCCCTCATCCCCTATCTTTACATCTGTTTCTTATTTCCTACTGTCTTTTCCTCTGGGGCAAATGAATCTCATTTGCTCTGAGAACTTGGTCTTGGGGGTCCTGAGTTGAAACTTTTCCATTGTGTGAATGTTCAGACCCTGCAGAAGAAATGTGGTTCTCACGGCCCCTATGAGTGCCAACTCTGTCTTGTGTGATGTTTTCTTCACCTTACACCCCAGGTGGTTCTTGAGAATGAGTCTGATTGTGGAGGTGGAGGCAGGTCAGCCCAGCACACAAAATGTGATGGCTACAGGGGCAGGAATTTGATACTAGCCTGGGCTACGTAGCAAGACCCTGTCCCACACACAATTATTTCAATTGTGATAAACACACAATTAAACTATCAGCTATTTTTAGAGGCACACTTCACTACCATAAAAACATTTATATTCATCAGATTCCTCAGCATATACATCTTTCATCCTAGCACTCAGGAGACAGAGGCAGGCAGATCTCTAAGTTCCAGGCTAGCCTGGTCTGCATAGTGAGTTAGTTACAGGACAGCCAGTGCAACACAGAGGGGGAAAAGCATTCATATTGAATGGATAAAAAGATAGGTTTTTGGTTAGGAGCATTGTCTGTTCTTGCAGAGGATCCATGTTTGAATCCCATCACCTACATAGAAGCTCACAAGTATGTAACTCCAGATCCAGGGGATCCTTCTCCCTTCTCTGATCTCCATCGGCACCAAACAACCACAAGGATCACATACATGATATGTAATGTATGTGTGTGAGAGTGTGTTCCTATTATGCTAGTAAAAAATGGTAAAGGTGTTTCCATTAAGTCTGAAGACTTCCATTCAATGTCCAGATAGATATAGATAAATAGTAGGAGATGGCCCAAAGACCTAAGGTAAAACCACATAGTACTGGTTCATAAAAAAAAGGTTTTACCCTAGGTTCTGGACTATCTACTTCAGGGTTAACTACTATCTATCTATTATCTACTTGGTCATTGGCTACACATCCAAGTGTTGGGTGTGGGTTCCTTCTGGTGGATTGTGCCTTAAGTCAATTCAGACACTGGTTTGCTATTCCCACAAGTTCTGTGCCATCATTGTCCTTCATATTTTGTAGGTAGGACATTTTGTAGGTAAGGGTTTTGCGACTGGGTTGGTTGGTGTCTGCTTTTCTCTTTCGATAGAGACTAGAAGGTAGGGATGCAATCTTCCTCTATGACCCAGCTTGACTTCCCCATGTTCCATGTGTGGATGTTAACTCAGCAATGGGACCCACTGGCAGTTTTTGGAAAGCAGCCCTGTGTCTTAGCAGCAGCCTGGGGGGCTTGGAGATTTCCATGGGGCACCCTTGACCAACAACTGAATTGAATGCAGCCCAGTCCTGTTGAAATAAGAGGGGCGGGGTTGAGTCCCCAGCACCCCGGCCTCCCACATAGGCTAGCTTTACCCAAAATAATTACACGGACACTGTATTCTTTTAAGCACTGCTTGGCCCATTAGCTTCAACCTCTTAACCCATTTCTAATCATGTGAGTAAGCACCCCAAGGTGCGCTTACCAGGAAGATTCTAGCCTACGTCCATCCTGGTTCTGAGCTTCATGCCTCTGCCTTGGAGAGCAGAGCTATGCAGTCTGCCCGCTAGACAGGAGCATGGCGGCGTCTCTCTCTGAGGCGTCTGGCTCTGAGCCGAGCTGCATGCTTTCTCACCTCACTTCCTCTTTAGCTCAGCATTTTGTTCTGTTTACTCCACCCACCTATGTTCCTACCTATCAGGACCAAGGCAGTTTATTTAACCAATGAAATCAACAGATTGATATATGACACTCCCACATCACAGTCCGCCCACTGGAATCCTTGCCTGGTGAAGGAGATGGCCAGTTGAGACTCCATTACTAGGAGCCATCACTGGTAATCAGGGAGGACACATAAAGGGAGGGCAGGACATAGAAAACAAGATTTCCCACTAATGTGTTATTACTAAGACAAATGCCAGATAGGAACATTCACCTTCATCATGCTGACAAGACCAAAACCAGGTGTAGGAGTGTTACAGAAAGATGGTACTTACTATGCCCTGGGTCTTTTTTTTTTTTTAAGATTTTATTTATTACATATACATGTATGCCTGCATGCCAGAAGAGGGCACCAGATCTCATTTTAGATGATTGTGAGGCACCATGTGGTTGCTGGGAATTGAACTCAGGACCTCTGGAAGAACAGTCAGTGTCCTTAATCTCTGAGCCATCTCTCCAGCCCCTATGCCCTGGGCCTAGAGTGATTGACAGTGAAGGCGATTTTGTGAGTCCAACTGAGACAGCGTGATTGACAGAGAAGTTTCCAAGAAACACACTGTACTAATAGTGTTTGAGTTCCTCCATGTCTGCGGGACTCTAACTAGGAAGACTGGAGTCTGTGTCAAGACATTAGCTAGGCGTAGGTTTATGGGGACAAGAAAGCAGCACACCAGACAGGAAGGACGATGACTGCTGTGACTCAGATTCCAATCAAGGTTGCTGCGGCCATAATGAAAAGTACTAACCACTGTACGATCACAATGAGCCATGTGCCTGATGTTGGGTGCTCACCAGAGTCTCAGTTAAATTCAGCCCTGTTCAGACTAGGAGGCTTCCTTCTGACTGGCCTTTCCTGCAGAAGTATTTCTCCAATTCCTATGCATTGTGAGCTGCACCAAGTAAATGCATGTGCCTTGGTAGGGTGGTGAGGGCAGTCACTTACTGAGAAGTCCATGGGTCAATGCCACTCTTGCAGGTGCAATATTTTCCCCAAGCATGTGACAGCCCTCTATGGTTCTTCTCTTCATGGTGGCTGGGGTACCTGGGGAGGAGGTGAACTGCTCTGGGTTCCTTCTGGAGAACTGGGGTGCAAACCAGCCATCCTGCACCTTCTGCAGATGCTACTCATCTGCAGAGGCCAAAACAGTCACTGCCAGTCCCTGGACTCATTACCAAACACGACAGAGGCCGGCCATTTATTGGATTTATTTTTGGTGTTTCCACACCAAATGGTTTTTGAAATAACTTGGTTCTAGAGTTTTGTGATTACCAATTACATTTTGGTCATTCTGTTGTATGTATATCTTTAGCCAGTGGTGTAAAGTTTACCTGTTTTGTTAAATTCTGGTTCATTTCTTGTGCTTTGGTGACATGTCCATAATTTTCTTCATTAGAAAAGATTCCCACTAATGTGGGAGTGATTTCTTTCTAATCTGTTGCTTTCATTGGTTAATTAATAAAGAAACTGCCTAGGCCCATTTGGATGAAAGAGTTTCTGTGCCGCACACTCAGTCTCAGAATTAAACTGCTGAGTGTGGCTCCAATGTGTACTTGCTGTATGCCTGGAACTGTGTGCAGCTCAGGGGCACCAAATGATCTGAGGCTGGAGCAGCTCAGCACTGCCAGGCTGAACTCTGCTGACCTCAGGCAGGAACGATCTTAATTACCATAACAATAGCAGAGTTAAGGTTTAGACTGGCAGTAAACAGGCTGTACCATAGTACTTCTACCTGGTGCAGCCTAAGTTTTTAAGAAGTGCTTAACATTTTAAGAAATGCTCCTGGATAGTAAAAAAAATTACAGATTCACAATAAAACAGATTCAGACAGACCACTAAATGGATCACAGTGTTGGATGAGTATACGTAGGCTTGAGAGAGAGAGAGAAAAATATATAGAGAATAAAGTCAATGGTTTAAAAAAAGGTAAAGTCTTTAAAGAGACAGAATACAGACAGTTAAGAGATTAAAGGAACTAAAGGAAAATAAGCCACGTAAAAATGGAAAATTCACAGAGAGTTTGGATTATGTACATTGTGTTTTCTGATGTCCACAAATTATCAGGAAGCAGTCTTGATAGATGCGATGTCCTATTCTTGCCCATCTGCTACTCTTTTCCCCCCAATTTTTATAATAAACATAAGGGTGAAATGCTGTCATTTCCACCACCCATCATTTTTACACAATGTCTACCACCCCAAGCACGGGGACTTCTGGGTTCCACAGCCAGGAATGGGCCACCAAGTGTGACAACGTACATAGCCATCCAGGGCCTCAAAGCCTGTGGTGATCTTGATCTACCCTGCAGAATTTACAGCTATGTAAGCTAAGTCAGTATGCACATGCGCTAAGCAGTTTCAAATCTGGATTCGCCCACTTCATGTTTTCTTTTCAGCACCAGGTCTCCCCAACCTGTGCATGTGTCTTTTCCTCTCTCTAATAAGTTCTTAAAGTGGGACAATAGAAACAGGAAGAACATTGCCAAACCACATGATAATTAGATGGACTGTTAGATGCAGAAAAAGTTTTCTACAAAATACAACATCCCTTCATGATAAAGGTCATGGAGAGAGCAGGGATACAATGAACAAACCTAAACATAATAAAGGCAAAACACAGAAAGCCAACAGCAAACAGCAATCTAAATGTAGAGACACTCCCAGCAATTCCTCTGAAATCAAGAACAAGACAAGGTTGTCCACTCTCCCCATATCTATTCAATACAATTCTAGTGGTCATAGCTAGAGCAATAAGACAACAGAAGGAGACCAAGAAGCTACAAATCCGGAAAGAAAAAGTCAAACTCTCACTATTTGCTGATGATACGGTAACTTACATAAGTGACCCCAAAAGTTCTACCAAGGAACTTCTACAACTCATAAATATTTTTAGTAGTAGCGGGATAGAAGATTAAGAAAAAAAATCAATGGCCCTTCTTTACACAGATGATAAATGGGCTGAGAGAGAAATCAGAGAAACATCACCCTTCACAATAGCCACAAATAACATACAATGTCTCAGAGAAACTTTAACCAAACAGGTGGAATACTTGTATAACAAGAACTTTAAATCTTTGAAGAAAGAAAATGAAGAAGACACCAGAAAGTGGAAAGATCTCCCATGCTCTTGGGTAGGCAAAATTAACATAGTAAAAATGATAATCTTACCAAAAACAATCTAGAGTCAATGAAATGCCTATCAAAATCCCAGCAAAATTCTTGACAGACCTCGAAAGAATAGTACTCAACTTCATATGGAAAAGCAAAAAGCCCAGGATAGCCAAAACAATCCTGTACAATAAAAGAACGTCTGGAGGCATCAGAATCCCTGACTTCAAACTCTACTACAGAGCTACAGTACTGAAAACAGCCTGGTATTGTCATAAAAACAGACAGGAGGACCAATGGAACCAAATCGAAGACCCGGATATCAATCCACTCACCTTTAAACAGCTTATTTTGGACAAAGAACAAAAAAAATCGAATGTAAAAAAAGCATATTTAACAACTGGTGCTTAAATAACTGGATATCAACATGTGGAAGAATGAATTAGATCCATATCTATCACCACACACAAAACTCAAGTGCAAATAGATCAAAGATGTCAACATAAAGCCAAAGACACTGAACCTGATAGAAGAGAAATTGGGAAGTACACTTGAATGCATGGGCACAGGAGATCACCTTTTGAATATAACCCCAGCAGCACAGACACTGAGAAAACCAATTAATAAATGAGACCTCCTGTAACTGAAAAGCTCCTGTAAAGCAAAGGACATGGTCCGCAAGACAAAATGGCATCCTATAGAATGGGAAAAGATCATCACCAACCCAACATCAGACAGTTGTCTGACTTCCAAAATATACCAAGAACTCAACAAATCGGTCGTCAAAAGCACAAATGATCCAATAAGGTTATATTCTGGAGAGGTTGTGGGGTAAAGGAAACACTCCAGCATTGATGGTGGGAGTGCAAGCTGGTACAGCCCTTTTGGAGGAAACGACCTTCCTTAAGACCCAGCAATACCACTTTTGGGTATATATCCAAAGGATGCTCAATGGTGCCATAAGGACATGTGCTCAACCATGTTCATAGCAGCTTTGTTTGTCATAGCCAGAACCTGGAAACAACCTAAATGCCTTCTTGACTAAAGAATGAATAAAGAAAATGTGGTACATTTACACAATGGAGTACTATACTGCAGGAAAAATGACAGCTTGAAATTTGCAGGCAAATTGATGGAACTATAAAGCGTCATGTTGAGTGAGATAACCCAGATCCAGAAAGACAATTATCACATGTACTCACTCATAAGTGGTTTTAAAACATAAATCAAAGAAAACCAGCCTACAAATCACAACCCATAGATCCTAGACAACAATGAGGACACTAAGAGATCTAATCTACATGGGAAGTAAAAATAGATGAGATCTTTGGAATAAACTGGGAGCATGGGGACTATGGGAGAGGGCTGAGGGGAGCTACCAGAGAATAATGTATAGCTCAATAAAATAAAATAAAATAAAAAACCTGTTAAAGTGGGTTCAATTGTGTGGCTTGTGATCCAGTCTTGCACCCAGTAACTTCTCCTTTGTGATGTGTATGTTCATCATTGGATGAGTATTTCAGCTGAATCATTTTATCCTTCTTTGCACCTGAAGCTACAGATAAATTCTTGTTTCAAAATCATTGTGAAAAGGTTTTGGGACCCAATAAACCTCCCTACAAATGGAATATTCCAAATCAGAACAAATTAAACTGAATGAGAAAGAGCCCATGTTTATGAATGAATGCTAATGTTCCCTGTGGCCTTCCAGACCTGCAGAGGGGAGATGAGGAAATAAGAGAGAGAAACCACAAGTTTGTCCCGGGGGAGGGGGGGCAGTTTAAATACCCTGTGGGAGTGGTCTTGAGCATCTCTAGGGAGGGGTCATCCTTTGGCAGGCTTTCTCTGAGGTGAAGTCTGGACTGAGGCAACTCCCAGAGGAGGGGATTGAGGTGGAACTTTCCACTCAAACATTCCAGACTTTTTGTGTATATGGATGCCAGGGGCTGAGGTGTTGCCTTAACCGAAACACACTATAGAAGAGAAATTGCATGTATGATGCAATGATAAACGGTACGAACATCTGAAAGCCTTAAATTGCTGAATTTTGTCTGCACGTGGGCTAAAGAGGTTTTAAGGGGGTCAGGCACGGTGGCACAAAGCTCTTATTGCCATCACTATGTAGACAGACCCTGTCTGGGGCATGGGTGGGGTCTGGTGAGGGGAATGCAGAGAGGCAGAGAAGGACAGAAAGGGAGAGATTTTTAAGGGACATAGAGATGGCTGGCAGGCAAGGGCTTGCTGTCAGGATTGATCATCCAAGAGCTTGATCCACAGAGCAGGCACAGCAGAAAGAGATCCGACTGCTGCAAACTGTCCGCTGGCGTCCACATGCCAGCAATGGCACAGACACACCTGCCCATCACCTACATATGCAACACAGAAAAGACTACTTACTTATTTTGTGTATGTGTGTTTGTGCCTGGTTGTACGTGTGCAGGACACACATGCAGGAGCCTGAGGAGGCCGAGAGAGGGCAAAGTGGATCCCCTGGACCAGGAACACAGACTTGGGTCACCCTGAATAGCACATCCCAACATAGTGTCAGTTTCACGGTGTTTCTGTAGAAGGAACAGAGAAATCCATACATCAAGAGCCTTGTAAAATGCAGTGGTGGAGACATGAGGTAGGCAGGTTCCAGCGAAGCTGGAGACCTGTGCTGTAGGGCTGGCTATCTTGCTGCCTGGCTTCTCTGACTTCCTATTGGCAGAAGATAGGGGTCTGCCAGTACACAAACCAGCGAGAAGGCTGTTAGTACATTGCTGTGAGCAGCCATTGGCTATTTTTGGGTTAGAGAAAATTCAAGATGATTTGTCTCTGGTCTTGTAACACTCCATCCAGCTCTCAGAAGGAAGAAAATCCATCAAGCTCTCCTCTGCTCTGCAAACACTGGGAACTGCTCTCTCAAGCCCTGGGATGGGCGACAATACTTCCTCCTCCACTTTCCACTCCTTTACCTACAACAGCCTATAGTTCATGATCAGTAGATTCTAGCCATAAACAAAGGACATTGAGCCTATAGTTCATGATCCTAGAGAAGCTAAATAATAAGGTGAATCCACAGAAAAACATATATACATCCTCCTGGAAATTGGAAGCAGATAAGATTGCCAGGAAAAAGTTGGGAGCATGGGGGGTGTAGTGGCGTCGGGAGAAGGGGAGAAGGGTACAGAGAAGGGAGAAGGGGAGGGTTGGGGAGAGCTTGAGGGAATGTGATGGTTGAGATCAAGGAAGGACATATATGGGAGCAGGGAAGGGGATATCTTAATGGAGGGAGACATTTTGGGGTTGGCAAGACACTTGGTTCTTGAGTATTTCCCAGGAGTCCACGGGGATGACCCCAGCTAGGACCCTGGGCAGTGGAGAAGAGGGTACCTCAACTGGCCTTGTCTTATAGGGAAACTGATGAGTATCTTAATATCAACATAGAATTTTAGTCCAGAGACCCACATCGGAGCACTGGACTGAGCTCCCAAGGTCCAGTTTAAGAGTGGAAGGAGGGAGAATATGAGCAAGGAAGTCAGGACCACGAGGGGTTGGCCTTCCACTGAGACAGTGTGCTAATGGGAGCTCACCAAATCCAGCTGGGCTGGGACTGAACGAGCATGGGATCAAACTGGACCCTCTGAATGTGGCTGACAATGGGGGCAGACTGAGAAGCCAATGATAATGGCACTGGGATTTGCCTCTACTGCATGGACTGAATTTTGGGATCCCATTCTATTTGGATGCACACCTTCCTAACCCTGGATGGAGGGAGGAGGGCCTTGGACTTCCCACAAGGCAGGGTACCTTGCCCTCTCTTAGGACTGGAGGGGTAGGGGAGAAGAAAGTGAAAATTTCATTGGTATTATTTATAAAGTAATAAAAAAAAGTTGTTACTAGGAAATAATGAAAAAACAGAAAGTAGGTATTGCTTTTAGAAATTATTCCTTAGGAAATTAGGTACTGTGTTAATGATAAACTTCTGAAAGATTTGAAATTTGGAGTCTTTTTTTTTTTATTTTTTTTAAAGAGACGGGGTCTCGCTATGTTGCCCAGGCTGGAGTGCAGTGGCTATTCACAGGCGCGATCCCACTACTGATCAGCACGGGAGTTTTGACCTGCTCCGTTTCCGACCTGGGCCGGTTCACCCCTCCTTAGGCAACCTGGTGGTCCCCCGCTCCCGGGAGGTCACCATATTGATGCCGAACTTAGTGCGGACACCCGATCGGCATAGCGCACTACAGCCCAGAACTCCTGGACTCAAGCGATCCTCCTGTCTCAGCCTCCCGAGTAGCTGGGACTACAGGCGTGCGCCACCGCGCCCGGCGAAATTTGGAGTCTTTTGCTTGAAAGCCAGTGTACTTTTTGGCAACTGTCAAAATCTATGTGGTACTCCACTCCAGCCTTTTTTCTCCCGTGGTTCCTGTACTTAACATGCACCATGCTGACTCGGGAACAGCACATCCCTTCTGAAAGCGTGTTTCAAATTCAGTAAATGAATTAACCCTAATTGATACCGTTATTAGGAAGCAAGTTTTCTCCTTTTTTTTTCTTGTTGTTCTTGTTGTTGCGGCGGGCTCACTTGCTGCCTGACTTCTCTGACTTCGTGTTGATTGAAGATAGGGGTTTGTCGCTACACAGGGAAACCAGCGACAAGGCTGTTAGGCCAAGGATGTGAGTAGCCATCGACTATTTGGAAATTAACGATAATTCAAGACGATTTGTCTCTGATCCTGCAACACTCCATCCAGCTCTCTGCATTCAAGAAAGTTCACCAAGCAAAAGGGGCAAAGAGGATGGATGTGATGTCACCCCTGGGTGTCGGTTGGAGGCGTGGTCTATGCAGATGAGGGGCTGCAGGGACTGTAGGGTCCTCATCTTCACCCTTTGAGGAAAAACGCTGGATTTCCAGCGCAGCGTGGAAGGGTGAGCTGGTCCGCGGGGAGCATCTTGTCGAAGGAATGGGGTGCGGGTCCAATAAGGTCCTGGAGTATGCGTGGCATAGTGACCCTGTGTTCAGAGCACAGGGCCGGTGGGGCTGAATCTGGGCTGCAGGATAGCAAAGCATACTTACCTGGCAGGGCAGACACCATGATCACACAGGTGGTTTTTCCAGGGCGAGGCTCACTCATTGCTCCTGGGTGTGTTGATCCCTGCGATTTCCCCAAATGCTGAAAATTCAATTGCATAATTTTTGTTAGTGGGGAACTGCGTTTGTGCTCCCCTCTGGTGTTTCCTGTTTAAAAAGGCAGACAACCTCTTCTTCTTACTTCTTTTCTTTCTTTGCTTTTTCTCTTTCTCTCTCTTTTCTTAACTTCTCCATCTGTGTTCAATCTTGCCAGGAAAACTTAAGGCCTCGGCCTCATAAATAATATCTTTAGGAAGTTATTCCTAAATGAGAACTAATGAGAACATTTATTCAAGTCTGGAGTTTTTGTCTTAAGTCCAGGAGCACTTGTAGGAAACTATGTCACAAATTTTGGTTTGATATCCAGACTTTCCATAATTCGTTTCTGTGCTTAACCCGAGCTCTGGAACAGCTGGCCCCTATCTGAAAGACAGAAACCCATTGCTAAGGAAGCAATTCTTCTGGTTAATTAAAAACAAAATAAAACACACCTCATGATTTCATTGTCTTCCTGACATAAATTGCCTTCAAACAGCATCAGCTCAGTTCAAATGCACCTTTCTCTCTGATGTGTCCTAGGGCTCCACCTGGCTCAGCGGGTCCCCCGCTGGCGTAGCCCCCAATCCCACCCTAGGCCACCCTCGCCCCCGTCGGTCCCTCTCCACTCTGGGTCAAGTTCGTCCATCTCCCTCCCGTCCGGACGCCCTGAGCACTGGCACCGCACTCGCCGCCTTTCCCACACGTGTCCCGCTGAGGTTCCAGCACACACCTGGGGTGACGAGCCCCTCGCGTGTCCGTCCTCGGGACCTGAAAAAAACCCGACCATAGTGCTCACTTGGTCTCCTTCGTGGAGTCCGGATGGGCACCCAGAACGCGACTCTGCCAGCGTGGAGTCCTAGACGGCCCCGACCCCCGGTGGCGTAGAGGTCAAACGTCCTGGAGGCGCCGGGTTCGCAACGTTCGCGCGAGATCTGGAAGCGGCCACGGGGCCCGCCAGGAGCCAGGCAGGTTGACTTCAAGGACTCCTGTTCCGGATACTCTGCCGCGACAAGGTGGATATGACAGGTGTGACTGCCAAGGTGATGTCTGGTTCACCAAGGAGATGGGGTTTGATCTTTTTAACGAATCTGTGGCTCAATCGGTTAGTGTGTTATGCTATTAACCAAAAGGTTGGTCGTTCGAGCCCTCCCAGAGACCACAATCTTTGGGCTTTCTAAATTTGCAGTCCTTGTGTGCTGACTAGGCAAATGGAAATTCTCCTACTTACTTCGCTGAAATACCAGAAGCCCAGTAAATAAAAAAATAAGAAAAAAACCCTATGGACTTAAGGTACCTAAGGCCTTACCTTTCTGTCACACCCTGTCTATTTATGGCCTCTCCTGTAGCAGGGTAAACAACAAAGGCAATTTTTATTTTGGAGGGTAGGGTGCTGGGATTAAAGGCGTGTGCCACCACCGCCCGGCGGGAATTTTTTGTTAATAAAAGAAAATTATGGAAAACAAGTCACTAAAGCACAGGAAACGGACCAGATTTTAATAAAACGGGTAAACTTTATACCACCAGCTACAGATATGCATATGACAAGGGAAATGACAACGTAATTCGTAATCAAAAACCCTAGAACAGATTTATTTCAAAAATCATGTGCTGTGGAAACAACAAAATAAACCACAGAAACGGGCAGGCCAAGCCGTGTTAAGTAAGAGTTCAGGAACTGGCAGTGATGGCATTGGACACTGTAGGCGGCGGCATCTAGGGAAGGCTCTGGACAGCTGGTTTGCTCCCCAGCATTTTGGGAGGACCCAGAGCAGCCCTTCCCCTCCCCACCTGAGACAGCCAAGGCAGAGAAGAGGGCGATGGAGGGCTATCAGTTGTGCAGGAAAATACTGCACCTGCAAGAGTGGCATCCCACCACCAACTTCACAGTGAGCAACTGCCCTCACCACCCAAACAAGGCCCAGATGCGAGCACTTGGCAGCATTATAAGCTCAGCAGCTTTGGAGAAATCACTTCTGCAAGACAGGCTGGTTGAAGGAAGCCTCGGAAACCAGTCTGCGCCAGGCTGAGCTTCAATGAGTCTTGGGTGAGCACCCACTTTAGGGCTCAGTGCTCGGCATGTCATACTCTGTGTTGTGGTCTGAGCAACCATGGTTCGAATCCGAGTCACGGCAATTATCGTCCTTCCTGTCTGGTCTGGAATGCTGCTTTCTTGCTCCCATGCACCCAAGCCTAGCTAATGTCTTGACACAGACTCCAGTCTCCCTAGTTCAAGTCCCGCTGACATGGAGGAACTCAAACACTATTAGTACAGTTCGCTGCTTGGAGTCGTCACTGTCAATCACGCTGTCTCAGGTGAACTCACAAAATCACCTTCACTGTCAGTAACACGAGGCCCAGGGCATAGTAAGCATCATCTTTGGGCAACACCCCTAACCCAGGTTTTGGTCACGTCAGCATGATGCAGGGTCTGAATGTTCCTATCTGGTATTTGTCTTAGTAATAACACATTAGTGGGATATCTTGTTTTCTATGTCCTGCCCTCCCTTTATGTGTCCTCCCCCATTACTAGTGATGGCTGCTAGTAATGGAGTCTCAACTGGCCATCTCCTTCACCAGGCAAGGATTCCAGGGGAAGGAGTGGGCTGCATTCAATTCAGTTGTTGGCCAAGGCTGCCCCATGGAAATCTCCACACCACCCAGGCTGCTGCTAAGACACAGGGCTGCTCTCCAAAAACTGCCAGTGGGTCCATTGCTGAGGTAACGTCCACACATGGAACATGGGGAAGTCAAGTAGGGTCATACAGGAAGCCTGCATCCCTACCTTCTAGTCTTTTGGGTGAGAGATGGTACTCTGTGGGCTATCGAAAGAGAAAAGCAGACACCAACCATTCTAGTCACAAAACCCTTGACCTAGGGCTGGAGAGATGGCTCAGTGGTTAAGAGCATTGCCTGCTCTTCCAAAGGTCCTGAGTTCAATTCCCAGCAACCACATGGTTGCTCACAACCATCTGTAATGAGGTCTGGTGCCCTCTTCTGGCCTGCAGGCATACAGAACTTGTGGGAATAGCAAACCAGTGTCTGAATTGACTTAAGGCACACTCACGCCCAACACTTTCTTGTGTAGCCAAGAACTGGAATAGATATCTAGAAGATAGATAGATAGACACACAGATGGATAGACAGATAGATAGTAGATAGATAAATATGTACCATCTATAGATAAATAGATGGTACATAGCCCAGTAGTAGGCAGCCCAGAGACCTAGGGAATACCAAATACTACTGGTTTATAAAAAAATATATTTTACAATAGGTCTCTGGGTAAATACTACTGGGCTATCAAATATCTATCTATCTATCTACCTACCATCTCTCTCCTTTTTTATAGTCTTGCACAGAAACACTCTCCACAGGAGGTATGTGGCCACTGATACAGGCTTTTTATACTCTAGCTAGTCATAAGGGTCCTAATAATATTGCTTAGACTATCAAGAGGGATTTCTTACCCCACCTCTCTACCCCCACAAGGGTCTTCTCAAATTCTGCATTGGATTACACAGTCATAAGCTGCATTGTCAACCTAGAGGAGAGGTGAGGAAATCCATTCCAATTAGACAGTCAGTGATGCTGGGGCTGGGACCTGAACCTATGTGAGCCCTGCATGGATGTGTGGCAGCCCAAGACAATTAGCATGCCTGCTTCATGTGCCTGTCCCTACAGGTCTAAAGAAACTTCTGTCTTTGGTTGGAGGTGATCCAATCTACTGATAGAGCACATAGGACTGGGAGGACAAAGTCAAGGGCAGGCACTGGAGAGATGGCTCATGCATTAAGAGCACTTTTGGCTGTCTCAGAAGACCCACATGACAGCAAACAAACCTCTTTAATGTGCTTTCCAGGTGGAATCCACTGCCCTCATCTGGCCACTGAGGTAATTGCATGTAGAAATAAAAGCACCACAAAATGACCCAACATGTCTTGAAGGACATTAACTGTATGTGCGGTTATCAATTTGCATATCACTCACATTTCAAGAAAACCAGAGGCAGATTGATTTGCATTTCCTGTTTTCTTTTGTACATTCCTTTGTTGAATGTTCTCATTTCCTGAGAGGCCAGGAGCAATGTAGTTGTGTGATGTCGGATGCCCCTCTGTGTAATGTGAATATGTTTTACTAGCATTTGTTAATAAAGAGGCTGATTTGGCCAAGGGCCAGAATATAGATATGCAAATCCTAACAGAGCTACAGAGAGAAGGAAGGCAGAGTTCAGGAGATGTCATGAAGCCACCAGAGAAGTGGCATGTCAGAGAATTAGTGGTAAATCATAGCCATGTGGCGATACACAGCTTATAGAAATGGGTTAAAGTAAGAACTAGCTAGTAATAATCTGAGTCATTGACTGAATAATTATAATTAATATTAAGCCTCAGAGGATACTTTATAAGCAGTCATGGGACTGGGCAGAACACAGAAAAGCTTACGGCTACAGTTAATAGTGTTTCCCTTTAGTTTGGTTCTGCATGATGATGTCATGAACATGTTGTACAGTGTGTGTACCACATTTTAATAGTAGCAAACTTACAACCTCAGGGATGTAATATGTATATGTTTTCTGTTGTCTGCTTGGTATACACAGAGCAGGATATGCCATCCGTATCAATATCCAAGGTGTCGTCTGCCTGTGTAGACCATGGCTAGAAAATCATTGTGTATTCCAAATTGCCTGGAAATTGCTGATATTGATCCACACCTGTGAGTTGTGTGTTTACAGGAGTGTGACAGCTCACCTGACTATAAAGAGTCTTAAGAGTGAAAAGTTGAAAACTGTTTTTTATTCATTAAACATTCATTGTATTCTATAGGTGCTTCAAAACAGTGGTCATTACAGAGAGTGTATAGCCTTAGCAAACTACTAAAACCATGGAAATAATAAAAGAAATAACAAAAACTTACACTAAAATAAAGAAAACCAAAACACTAATGCACAGATATCCCGAGATATAAAGCAAACCAGAACAAAAGAATCTAAAACATAACATAAACAACCAAACAAACAAAATTAAAATTCCCACTTTCCCTTGGAATATTCTTTAAGAAAAAGCAAATCAATAACATGAGTCATGAGGAACTGGATTAGTCTCTGTAGTGAATTATCATCACCAACACTTGTGTGTGATGTGGGGTCAGCGTCAGCTCTGCACTAGAGAGAGAATCTTAGACTGTAGGGTTTGGTCTGTCTGGATAGCAGTGTGACACAGTCTTCCTTGTCAGATTCCACATCACATACGCAGTCACCTTGCTAAAGCCTTGACCGTAGCTGACAGAATGAATCTTGCTCACCCAAGTATCTCCCTCCATGTTGTTTTGCCCACACTGTGGCCACTTGGTGATGGATGTTCTGCTTCTGAGTAATTTGTGGGGTGTCCTCTGAATGTCAAGCTTATTTCTGATGCAGTCTTTTCTCTGGAAATTGTGAATCAACAGAGGTGGATCAGACTGTGGCTGGATCTCTCTGATGATTGGTTGATATTTGCCTCAAGGTTGTTCTCACAGCAGAAAGGGGCATGGCTTTTTCAGAGGAGGCCTGGATCCTGGAGTGTAGAATGTCATGCCTTCAAGGTGTCTCTGGTTTCCTCCGGGCTTCTCAGTTCTCTTACGAGGTGCTGTCAGAGAAGAAATGGAAATCAGACATAGAAACAGTCTCTCTGAGGCACAGGCAAAAACAGAATCAGGGACTTTTGACCCCTAGTAAAGAAAAGTCAAGGAAGAAAACCCACACTGTGAACCCCTGGTTGGTGGGAATGGGGCTCAATGGTGGCTCACTTGCCTGGCACACAGCGCTCCTGCTGCAGCAGCTCCATCTGCAGGAGGCTCTCCTCGTGGGCTGTGATCTGTTGCAGTTCATGCTGGAGATGTTCAAACCTAGAAGAGGAAGGCAGCTGAGACAGAGGCCTGGTGGGGCCCTGACATGTAGGTTTTTGAGCCCCTACCAGCTAGAAAATCCATTGCCTTTTAGCTGAGGTCATTGACTTCTTTCCTAAGGGAAAAAGTCGGAGTGCCCCTGGGATGGATTTTTTTTTCAACGTTTAAAATATGCTATAAGTTGAACTGGAAAATACAGTGTGCTGGACTTGAAGAAAACAACATTTTTTTAAATAGTCCAAAATTTTTTTTTGAGAAATATCAATATCTGAGTCACAGTTCAGTAAAGATATTCAGGGCCTGAATTAGACACCAGGTGAATGTGAGCAACCTGTAAAACTCTATGTCTGCCCTCTAGTGGAGCCCACACAACACTGCAGAGAAGGCTCTGATTATCCCTACAGCCCAGAAGGTGCCTTGGACTAATTTGTCAAGTCCTAATCTGTTTATGGCCAGAGTAAATCTTCTCGAAGGAAACTGATGAACCCTGCAGAGAGCCTGCATCCATCAGGGGTGCGCTGCATTCAAATCAGCCAAAGACTAGAAACTTCTAAATGTGATGTTCCTGAAGGAAAATAAACTGGCAGAGGACACACTGTCCTTCACAATTGACCTCCCGCTTTTCACAAGAGAAGAAGGGGACACAATCCCCAGAAGACTAATAACCAACCATATGGCTTCGTGGACAAAAGTTTCTGGTGATTAGCCAAATCATATTCTGATTTCTTTTTTAAATATTTATTTATTTTTTATTTATTTATTCATTATGTATGCAATATTCTGTCTGTGTGTATGCCTGCAGGCCAGAAGAGGGCACCAGACCTCATTGCGGAAGGTTGTGAGCCACCATGTGGTTGCCGGGAATTGAACTCAGGACCTTTGGAAGAGCAGGCAATGCTCTTAACCACTGAGCCATCTCTCCAGCCCTCATATTCTGATTTTTAACCAGGGTGTGCGTGTGAGCCTTGCCAAATAGACTAAAACCCAAACAAGTCAGAGACCCCGAAATAGAGGATCCACTAGACTACAACTGCTTCTGTCAGTCCGGGCTCCTACCTCGTCTGGGACTCAGTGAAGTGATGATGCAGCTTTCCTGCCAAGTCCCTTTGCTGGGTAACCAGTTTCTTCTTCTTCAGCAGGAATTGAAGGTGTTCCTCCAGTCTTTGATGTTCCTATTCATTAGAGGATTGTGTTCTTAGGGCAGGGTTGTCTGAGCACACATACACATGTGTTCATGCATATACACAAACACAAACAAATGTGTTTACACAGTCCTAATCATCACAAGTACATGGATGCTCACATACAAGCACACTGCATGTATCCACATGTGTAGTTCCTAGCTAACAATATGGAAGAAGAGATCACCTGGGATCCTATGAACAAGCCAGGTTAACTTCAATTAGCCCACACTCTCTCCCCCCATATTCTAAACCAGGCACAGGGATGTGGTGATGTGGTGAGGATTGTGTACTTTGTCTCTGTTTTGATGAGTTTTCATTCTATTTCTATTTTATATGTGTGGGGGTTTTGCCTGCCTGTGTGTCTATGCACCACATGCCTGCCTGGTCCCTGGGAGAAGAACACAGTGGGCAGAGCAGTCAATGTAGTGCTTGTCTTGTACACCCAGACCACAAATGGTGGGTGCCCGGCTTCCTTGATCAGTTATCTAAGCTTGCATACAATTTTTTGAGTGTGTACATTAAAGGCTTAGTTCCATGGTACAAGACCACTGCCTGATGGTGGACCAGCCCCTTCCTCTCACTCAGTGTTTCCTCGTGGCTCCAAAGACAGCAGCTTCCTCCAATAGATGCTCTCTAAACACAGGTTACATCATTTTGGGCCCAATGAGTTCAAGAAATGAGTTCAGAAAACCAGAAAATCTCTACAACCAGAATTCAAATAAATCTTTGCATCTAGTAAGATGATTATGTCAGGAATTTGTCTAAGTAAGAGAAGAAGGCTGACTCATGGCCTAATGAGTGCATGTATTGCTTCATGCTTAACAATATTCCATGGAAGGGCTTGACTTCATTGAAATTTTACTCATCATTGAAGGGTATTTGAATATTTTCTGGTTTTGTGGTGCTCTAAGGAATGCTTCTATAACCTGGGTGTTTCCTAGATTCTCCTTGGACCCTTACTTCTGATTCTAGAATCACAAAGTCATCTTGGACTGCAATCCATGTTTCTGAAAAATTATACATAGCTCAGCATGGCTATGGGACTTAGGCTGGGGGGGCACCTCTGCAGTTCAGAATCTCTTAAATGATAAAATCCATGCTGAGCTGTGAGAACAGGCTGTCTTAGTGCAGCCCACTCAGGCTCATCATCGTCTAAAGCACTCACTGCATGTTGTGTCTGCAGCACTCAGAAGCTGCTTTCATTCCAAGCTTCTTTACACTGAGTAAAAGTTGGCTGATGGGGGTTGGCAGAAATGAGGACCCTCAGATATTGCTAGTGGTGTAAAATGGTGCAGCCCTGTGAGAAATGTATAATTTTTGAGAGAAGACCGTGATAGCACAACAACTTTGGATCATAACACAGGGCATATAATATGAAAATAGCCCCAGATCAGTCAGTAGGAGCCCAGTGAGTTCACCACAGTGTTGTTCTGAAATGCAGCTCTCTGTACAACTATGATGGGGTCTGTACTAAGACATAACCATGCGCATGATAGAGTGATCATCACCATGTCAGCAAAGAGACAGACTGCAGGTTCTGTGTTGTGAGGCCAATGAGACAAACCAACATTTCCTGGGAGGTTGCCTCCATTCAGTGAAAGGAAAGAAGTCTACTTTTAATTTTCAAAATAGCTCTGGGGATTGAATTTTTATTACAAAACTCATTAATTCCAAAGTAGTAAAAATGTGTAAAAATTTAGAGAAAACACTAAATCCTTTCTCTTCCTTACCAAACAAACCACTTAGCATAAGATGAGACAGAAAAAGATAGGAATCTCTACCTGTGAAGAGACAGGAGATCCAAAGAGCTCTGGCCTAGTAGCTTAAGCAGAACAAAAATATTCTGTTCTGGCAAGCAAATGATCCCCAGGTCCTTGTCCTCACTCACTCACTCACTCACTCACAGCTCTGTGATTCTCTCTTGTGGATCCCAGCATAGAACCTTTCCTACCGTACTGACATGTAGGTGTGTGATGTGTGATTTACCAATCTCCCTAATGAACTGCAGCTTCTACCAGAGCAGGATGGTTTGTTTGCCAGTCAGGTTGTGTCTTCCAAGAGGTGAACGCCCCAGGAACACTTGTGAAGGATCCCAGAAATGAACTCTTAGATGGAATGGAGGTGGTCAGCTGGGTAACTGAGTGGACGGTTACATGGCGGTGTACATGGGTGTGTGTGTTGTTAGATATGTGGGCAGCTTGCTCCTGCTGCCTCAGCTTACCTGCTGCTGCTGTGCCAAGAGGTCACCGATCTTCTCAACGGCCTCCTCACAGAGCCTCTTTGTCTCCTCACAGCACTCTGGCAGGAAGATCTGCTCCGGCTGCAGCTTTCTGTTGTCCTCTCTCAACATGCCCACTTTCTCCTTCATCTGTGTCCTTTCCCTCAGAAGCCGGCTGTGGAGGGTGCTTAACCATCACAAACAATAATGAGTTCCAGTCCACTTCCATCTGCCACTCCTACCTACTAATACCACCTTCCCTGCTAGGTCCCATGTCCTCAGACAGCCCCAGACTGCAGCCCACATTAGCCATGCCAGTATCACACAGGTGATGTACCTCTGAGAACAGGATTCTGCACCCCCAACACGCACCGGTCCTACACTGATCATGGTATTGGGAGACCATCATCAGATATAGATCACACATGTTCTGAGAGAGGACAGAGGACCCAAGAGGAATACATTCCACATCTGTGTCCATTAGCAAAAGGATCTGAAAGCCCCTGTCAGAGTCCCAGACACCATTCATGGTGCAAACCATGTTTACTATCTAGAAGCTCTGGAAGCTGACAGGACAATGTTGGGATCAGACTTCTTGCACTTGGGATAAATCATTCTGGGAGGACGAGTACAAGGTAAACAAGCTAGAAGCACAGCCCCTACTTTGGTTCAAAGAGAAACGAGTGCAGCAGCCGTCCTTTCAATGTGCGGGGTCCCATCCAATCAGACACTCACCGGTAGGTGTTGGTCATCTCAGTCAGCTCCTTGCACTTGTATGAGCTCTCTCTAATTTCCTTGTGGAATTTCTCCACTTCTGACGTCTCCTTCTGATGATCCATTTTCAGCTCCTCAAGCTCAGAGTTCAGCCTGTGGTAGAACATGGGCCCAGGAACAAAGAACCCCATGAACACAGTCATCAGAACCCCATGAACACATGAATTAAGGCTGTGTTGGATTATCCTAGTCCACTGGCTGTCACATCCTGAATCCCAGGTACTAGGACCTGTTGATGTTATTAAACTTGCTAAGCTGCCCCAGTGGCAGAAAGGCAGAGCATCAAGAGGGAGAGAGACAGAGCGATGTGAGCTTCCAAAGTAGGCCTGGAGAAACAAACTAGCTCTTTATAAGATGTCCCAGGAGTCTGTGCTATGGGTTTGTGCCTACCTGAAACCTGTGATGTCATGTCTTCTGTCTTCAGAAAAAAAAATGTTTATTCTGTGTTCCTTTTATCAAAAGGATACTCAGAACTCATAATCAGGATTTCCATGGAGGAGACTGTACAGTACAATGACTTTATAAACTTCCCAGGGAATTCCATTCCTTCACCAAGCATAGCACAGAGAATGAGGGCAGGGATGCTCAAAGTGGGACTCCAGGGCCTCAACACTTATATCACCTGAGACTCTGAGACAGACAAATCCTCAGCCCTGCTACCAATCTCTGACTCACAGGATGTGGGTGACACACACACGAACACACACACACAAACACACACTGTAGAGTAACCCCTCAGAGACAGTACAGAACACACCCAGACACCAAGGCACAAAGATTTATTGACTCAGAAGAGGAATCATGGAACTGGGGGGGGAGGGCTTCCTCTGTATCAGGCAAGTGCTGAGAGCAAGCAATGGGTTTTATTTTTCAGCAGTGGGTATTTAAGGAAACAAGGGGAAGTCTGTGCTAGGATGAGTTTCTGAGACCTGATTGGACAGCTAAGCCAGAATAGCCAAATAATGAATTTTAATTGCTGGACCTTAGTGTTTGGTTGGAGTCAAATAAGGGTATGAACCTTGGTGACAAATTTTAGGAATTCAATTTTATGTTTTATCAAGGGAAAAGGAAGTGAAAAGGGCAAAACCCACCACTGCCATATTGGCAATGTTTGGGCCTGTTAGCTTTCACTCACATAAACCCATACACAAGTAGGATGCCAGAGACATGTTGGCAAGTCGCATTATTTCAGAGTACAAGGAAGAAGGGCAGAGTCGTGCAGGGTGAGATCCAGGTCTTCAGGTCACACATTGAGATAAACCAAGTGGGCCCAGGCCCAGCTCCCAGAGCAACCAACAAGAAATCCACCAGTCAAATACAAACACTCCCAGTGAACTCAGCACCCAACATCTTCCACAAGCCAACACCTGTCCAGGCCTCTTTGAAATGCGTGTTGTGAGCTCACACACTGCTGCCCCATCCATAGAATGTGACTCAGGCCACAGGCTCTGCTTTTCATTGAGAGGAAGCAGAACAGCCTGCATCCCCCATCTCACTACTACCCAGGCTTCAGTTCTGCCTCTCAGATGCACTCAGGAAAAGCACTTTGGGCAGGAGGACACCTTGGAAGTGCAGCCTCAAGTGACATGAGGAATGCTGGGGTTGACAGAGGAGGGTCAAGACAGTCACCAGAGAACTGGACATAATGACTACCTGTTGTTCACGTCATTGTTGGTATAGTTGGCCAGGACTGCACGAAGTTCATTCCTTTCATTGGTCATCATCTGAACTGAATGGTCAGTTCTTCGACCTTGTTCATCTGCTGCTCCTGCTCAGTGACGGACGCTGAGGTCCGTGCCTTTCCAGTACTCCCTGTAGGTAGATAAACATCAGTGAATTTGTACAGTTAGATGGTACGGGGCCATGAGAGACCATGTTGAGTCCCCAGAACAGGCCTGAGGAAGAGGGAATGCATGAGCCCACTGAAGACCCCAAAAAACAAAACAACTATCCTCAAGTTGGGACCCATAAGCCATGTCTCCTTCCCCAATTACTGTTGGACTAGATATGTCCATCAATGTTGGGGATTATGATTTTCAGGTGTGTGACTTTTTTTGTGCTGTATTTGTTTAACTCTGTGAAGCTGTGTTACTGTGCCTGTCTAAAACACCTGATGGTTCTAATAGAGAGATGAACAGCCAATAGCGAGACAGGAGCAGGGATAGGTGGGCCTACAGAGCAGAGTATAGATAGAAGGAGCAAATGAAGAGGAGCATAAGAAGAGGGGAGGATTCAGTGGCTAGCCACCAACTCACTCAGCAGCCATGGAGTAAGAGTGAGTCCCACTCCTGAAAGGATCAACTTCAGCCTTCATCCTTCAGAAATATCTCTATCCCCTGCCTAGGACTCACTGCGCTTTCTCCAGAACCATTTATTTCTTGATGTGTGACTCAGAGACTGAAGGTCATCTTCCCTGTGCCTCTCTCTGGCCTCCCTGCCCTCTCCATCCTGTCTCCACAGCAGCCTGTTCAGTCGTGTCATCATGGCTGTGGGTGAACCACAGAGGCACTGAACGAATGCCTCAAGGGCAGTTGGTGTCGCCACAACACAGGTGACATCACAGAATTCCAGGCTCTCCAGGATACAGTAGAATGTCCAGGTGGGGGACTGCTGATGTCATATGATACAGCTCTTAACCCCTGATACCTACTTCACCCAAAAGTGACCTGAAACTAAGGTGCCATTTAAAGAGCCTCTCTGGGGCCACTGGGGAAGCCTTTAGGCACATTGTCTTCCTAATGCCAGAAATCTAGCCCTCTGCTACTCAGGTGTTATGTGAGAAACTGAATGATCACTTCCCAACCACTGCCCTGAGATGTCTTATCCCTCCTTAAGATCCACTCAAGTAACGTGAGAAACAAAAGATGCTTAGGTCAGGATAAAGGGAGTAGAACAGATGACATCTCTGAAGTGAACAAGCCCCTGGTGCAGATTTCAGAATTTTAGAGACTGGAGGGTTCAAAACAAAGAGAAGACACATAGGAAGTGATGAAAATTTCACTCAGAGTGTCACTAGAGCTCACTCTGTTATGCCCAAATCTGAGGGTCCCCCCAAAAGCCAACGAAGGAGACCGAGTTCCCGTATGTAAAAGCAAAAGGCCATTATTTTAATCAGGTTTGCAAACTCGGTCTCTCTGCATGTCCAACATATTGGAATATCTGGAGAGCCCCGAGCTCAATTAGAATTGGGTTTTTATAGTAGTAAAGGTGGGGGGTGAGGGGTCTCTGAGGTTCAGGACCCCTCATTGGCTGACATTTATCTAGGGGTGTCCTGGGGAAGTGCTGGCAGGTGTTTTCTATCTACAGTGCTTGGAATGCCAGGAATTTCCTTTGAATGGTCTGCTCTTGGGTGGGGTCAGGTAATCTCTGCCTGCCAGGCATTGTCTCAGGGTAAACTATTAAGACTCCAGACTCCATTTAAATTCATCGATGGCCAGAGTCCCAGGTGATAATGGTTGGAGGAAGTAAAGAACTTCCTTTCTGCCCAGACTTAGATTATCATGGCTGGATCTCACAACTCAAGCTATGAGGTTGGTATAAAGATGTGACTAGCTCTTGGCAGGTCTACCTGGAACCACTGAGCCCAGGTGAGCCTTCAGATAGTGAAAGCAAACAGTCATAGAAAGAGTATGATGGTCCCAACCTTGAATCAATAGACTGAGGAGAGAGTAGTGTCGACCAGAGGTCAGTGTGCGCCATCTAGAGGAGTCGTTAGCTATGTAGACGCAAACACACACACACACACACACTCACTCACACACATACATACAATCACAATTATGGCGCAAAACATGCTGTTGATCACTGCTATGCTGTGTCAACCAGCAAACAAAAGCCAAGTTCCTTGGTCTGGAGCCACCTGTTCCAATTCCCATGCTCTTCAATAGATGGCACTGCTAGCTTTGAGTGAGCATGGGAAGGGCAGGCAAGGGGAGCGACTCAGAGTTGTTGCACCATACAGGTGTTTTATAGCCATCACCACCTTTCTAAGTATCCTGACAGTCCTTGTAAGGGAAGCCAGTCCGTGGTCAGCCTGAATTGCTTGTTCTCCAGATCTCGGGTCGTTCTCCACCAAAATATGGTACTTGCATCTTAGGATTGATGAGTCTGTCAAGTGATCTGTGTTATTTCAGATGGTGAAGCTCTAATTAATAAATGTCTACCTTCCTGGGCACCTAGAAGTGGGTGTTGGGTTGTCGTAAGTGGCTACAATCCACATCACTTAAAGCAGCAGGGATGGATTTTCTGGTTCTGGTGACCCAAAGTCCCAAATCCTGGAGACTGCCCTCTTCAGAGGGTCCAAGTGAAGGCTCCTTCCTGCCTCTTCCAGGATCTGGGACGTGGATGGCCTGAGTCTCAGGTCCCATCCCACCAGTCTCCATCTCTGCCCTCCTCTGAATTTGTGTGCTCTTTATTATGTCTTCATTTGAGATATGGTCTTGATGAGAAGTCCTGCTGGTCTGAACTTCCAACCCCCTGCCTCAGCTTCGCTAGTGCAGGGTCAGTCATGGGCTATAGCTCAGAGGTAGAGTGTTTGCCCAGTGTGTGTGAGGTTTGGTTTCCTTTCCCAGTGCTGGAGAAAATCCCAAAAGGTCTATTCCCTTATATGGCCTTTTCCTTCTTCTGAGGTTGACCACCCACCAAGGTCTAGCAATCAATTATTAAAGTCCCGTCATCCAAAGCCCCCTTTTGCTCACCAAATCTACCTGCCCAATTAAAATTAAAGACCTCATCCTAACACACCCTCGGTCTTAGGGTGATTGACAGTGAAGGTGATTTTGTGAGCCTGCCTGAGAGAGAGAGCAAACTGTAATAATACTATCTTGAGTTCCTCCATGTCCGCGGGACTTGAACTAGGGAGACTGGAGTCTGTGTCAAGACATTAGCTAGGCATGGGGTGCATGGGGCAAGAAAGCAGCATTCCAGACAGGAAGGACAACAACTGCCGTGATTCGGATTCGAACCGAGGTTGCTGCGGCCACAACGCAGAGTACTAACCCCCACTATACGATCATGGCCAGCCACGCGCCTGACTGTGGTAGGTGCTCGCTTGAGCCTCAGTCAAGCTCAGCCTAGGGCAGACCGGTTTCCGAGGCTTCCTTCAACCGGTCTGTTCAGCAGAAGTGATTTTTTTCCAAAGCCACTGAGGTTGGGAGCGGCACAGAGTGCAGGCGTCTGTGCCTCGGTTGGGTGGTGAGGGCAGTCGCTAACTGTGAAGTCGGTGCATCGATGCCACTCTTGGAGGTGCAGTATTTCCCCCAAGCACCTGATAGCCCTCCATCGCCCTCCTCTCCGCGGTGGCTGGGGCACCTGGGGAGGGCACGCACTGCTCTAGGGTTCTTCCGAAGAGCAGGGGAGCAAACCAGCTGTCTAGAGCCTTCTGTAGACGCCGCCCATCTACAGAGGCCAAAACCATCACTGCCGGTCCCTGGACTCCTTACTAAACACGGCTTAGCCTTAGGAATAAATCGGTTCGAGGGTTCGTGATTACGAATTACGTTGTCGTCGCCCTTGTCATATGCGTATCTTTAGTCGGTGGTGTAAAGTTTACCCGTTTTATTAAAATCTGGTCCGTTTCCTGTGCTTTGGTGACTTGTTTTCCATAATTTTCTTTTATTAAGAAAGGATTTCCACTATATCAATCCCAAAATAATCCAAAGACAGCAGGTAGGGGTTGTCCGCAGGTGTCCTGCTCCCCCTCTCCCCTCCAAAATAAAAATTGGCTTTATTGTTTACCCTGCCTCAGTACAGGCCATAAATAGCGTGTGACAGAAAGGTAAGGCCTTAGGTACCTTAAGTCCATAGGGCTTTTTTTTCCCCTTATTTATTTAGTGGGCTTCCGGTATTTCAGAGAAGTAGGAGTGTTTCCATTGCCAAGTCAGCACACAAGGAACTGTAAATTTAGAAAGCTCTTTGTTAAATGCCCAAAGATCGTAGTCCCTGAGTGGGCTCGAACGACCAACCTCCCGGTTAACAGCATACGGCACTAACTCATTGCTCCACAGAGACTTTGACATGACAAAGCCGCCTCTCCTTGGTGAGTCAGGCGGCACCGTGGCAGTCACACCTGTGATATCCACCGTGTCGCGGCCGAGCATCCGGAACAGGAGCCCTCGAAGCCAACCTGCCGGGCTCCCTGCCGGCTCCACGGCCGCTTCACGAGCTCGCGCGAACGTTATGAACCCGGCGCCTTCGGGATGCTGGGACGGGGCCGCCTAGGACTCCACGCTAGCAGAGTCTCGTTCAGGGCGCCCATCAGGACTCTGTCAAGGAGCCCAAGTGAACCTCAGGGTTCGGTCCTTTGCAGACCTCGCGCACGGACGCCCGATGGCTGGTCATCCCGGTTGTGTGCTGAAGCCTCCGCGTGGACGGCGTGGGAAAGGCGGCGAGTGCAGTGCCAGTGCTCAGGGAGTCAGAACGGGAGGGAGATGGACGAGCTTGACCCTGATTGGAGAGGGACCGACGGGGTGGCGAGGGTGGCCTGGGGGTGGGATTGGGGGATACGCACCGCGGAGACCGGCGGAGACCAGCGGAGAAGCCAGGTGAAGCCCTAGGACCCGTCAGAGAGAACGGTGCGTTTGAACTGAGCTGATGCAGTTTGAAGGCAATTTATGTTAGGAAGACAAAATCATGAGGGGTGTTTTGTTTTGAATTAATCAGGAGAATGAATTTCAAGCAATGTCTTTCAGTAAGGGTGTGCTGGTCCCAAGCCCGGGTCTGGTGCAGGAGGTTAAGAGCAGAAAAGCATTAAGGAGAGTCTGGAGTCTCAAAGCAAAGTTTAAGACAAGTGCTCCTGGCCTTTAAGACAAAAAGTCCAAAATTGAAGAAATATTCTCATGAGTCTGAGGACCAACTTCCTAAAGATGTCACTTCTAAGGTTAAGGTTAAGAGCTTAAGTTAATTTACCAATTTCGACCGCATATTTAGAAGCATAGAAAAGAATAAATAGAGACCAAGAGGAAAAACAGCTGTAGGAAGAAAAAAACGTCTTTTTTTAAACAAGAGGTATCAGGGGAGAGCGCGAACGCAGTCGCCCACTAACAGAAACTATGCAGTCGAGTTTCCGCATTTGGGGAAATCGCAGGGGTCAACACATACCAAGAGCAATGGGCGAGCCTCGCCCTGAGAAAACCACCTGCGTAATCATGGTAACTGCCCTGCCAGGTAAGTATGCTTTGCTGGCCTGCAGCCCAGACTCAGCCCCACCGGCCCTGTGCTCTGAACACAGGGTCACTATGCCACGCATACTCCAGGACCTTATTGGACCCGCACCCCATTCCTTCGACAAGATGCTCCCCGCGGACCAGCTCACCCTTCCACGCCGCGCTGGAAATCCAGCGTGTTCCCGCAGAGTTTGCGGACAGGACAGCCCCTGCGCGCCCCTCATCTGCATAGACCACGCCTCCAACCGGCACCCACGGGTGACATCACACCCATCCTCTTTTCCCGTTTGCTTAGTGAATTTTTTTGCTTGCGGAGAACTGGATGGAGTGTTGCAGGACCAGAGACAAATCATCTTGAATTATCTCCAATTCCCAAATAGTCGATGGCTGCTCACCGCCGCGGCCTAACAGCCTTGTCGCTGGTTTCCCTGTGTAGCGACAAACCCCTATCTTCCATCAACACGAAGTCAGAGAAGTCAGGCAGCAAGGGTAGCCAGCCCTGCAGCTGAGGTCTCCAGCTTCGCGGGAACCTGCCTACCTCATGTCTCCACCACTGCATTTTACAAGGCTCTTGATGTATGGATTTCTCTGTTCTCTTCTACAGAAACACCATGAGACTGACACTAAGACGGGACATGGTATTTGGGGTGACCCCAGACTGTGTTCCTGGTCCAGGGGATCCACTCTGCCCTCTCTCGGCCTCCTCAGGCTCCTGCATGTGTGTCGTGCACACACATACAATCAGGCACAAACACACATACATAAAATAAATAAGTACTCCCTTTTCTGTGTTGTGTATGTGGGGAATGGGCAGGTGTGTGTGTGCCATGACTCGCATGTGGACGCCAGCGGACAGTTTGTGGCAGTCGGATCTCTTTCTGCCATGCTTGCTCCGTGCATCAAGCTCTTGGATGGCAGGCCTGATGGCAAGTGTCCTCGCCCTTGCCTATAAGTCATCTCTCTGTCCCTTTAAAACCTCTCCCTTTCTGTCCTTCTCTGACTCTCAGCATTCCCCCTCAAGCCACCACCACCACCACTCCAGACAGAGTCTATCTACATAGTGATGGCAATAAGAGCTTGGTGCCACCCTGCCTGACCCCCTTAAAACCTCTTTAGTCCATGTGCAGACATAACACAGCATTTTAAGGATTACAGATGATCATACCGTTTATCATGACGTCATACATGCACTTTTCTCTTCTACAATGTTTTTGGAACAAGAATTTATTTGTAGCTTCAGGTGCAAAGAAGGATAAAATGATTCAGCTGAAATACTCATCCAATGATGAACATACACATCACAAAGGTAAAATTATCGGCCGCAAGAACGGATCACAATACATACAAGTGAATCCACTTTAAGAGTTTATTAGTGAGAGAGAGAGAGAGAGAGAGAGAGAGAGAGAGAGAGAGAGAGAGAGAGAGAGAGAGACGTGCGCGCAGGCCTGGGGAGAGCTGATGCTGAGAAGAAAACGTGGAGTGGGCGAGTGCAGTGGTCAGACACTGCCTGGCGCGTGCACATAGGGTCATAGCGTTTGTTGCTGTAGCTTTGACAGGAGCAGATGAAGATCACACAGGGCTTGAGGGTCCTGGGTGGCTATGTAAGTTGTCAGAATGTTTGATGATGCATGCGTGGCCGTGGATCCCGGAAGTGCCTACTCTTGGGGTGGCTCGACATTTGCCATAACGCTAAGTGACGGAAATGCTAACATTTCACCCTTTTGTTTATTATAAAGATTCGGGGGTTAAGGGTAGCAGATGGGGGGGAATGAGGCGTCACGTCTCTCAAGAATGCTTCCTGTGGGTTTGTGTGCATTGGGAAGTTGGGGTGCTTGGCCACATCCTGGGGGTAGCTGGTTACTTCAGTGTTTTCCAGGCTTTGTGGAACTGGCTGGCTGGCAGCTTGACCCTGACAAGATGCTGGCAATGCAGAAGATTACATTTAGATCCTGGGGATAAAATCTGAGATCCTGGTGATCAGGGGAGGAAGGTTCCAAGATGGAAGGGGGTCCCCAGAGTCCCCAAGATAGAGGAGGGAGTTTCCCAGGAGTCCCAAGATCAAGGAAGGAAATGATACTTATTCTGGGCGAGTCTGGTCTGTTCATTTGGGTCCAATTTGGCTCTCTGGAGTTCATGGGAATGTTTGCATTTTTAAAAAGAGATAAATTTCAGACACATTAAGAAGCTTGTGGTAATGATTCTATAGCGTAGGAATAGTTTATTAGGATTTTATTGGTTAGTGTTAAGATTGTGGACAGTTATTATATAGTGAGGGGGGAGAAAGGGGAGTTATATTTAGTTAAGCCCACAAACATACAAGTCTTGATATTTGACAGGTCTCACCTCTCATTGCTATCCATGCTATTAATATTTGGTACATTAAAATAAGCAATTTTGTTAAAAGAAAATTTAAAACTACTCTATTGGGAGCTAGAGACGTGGCTCAGCTGTGAGGAGCAGTTGCTGTCTGCAGGGACCCAGCTTTATTTATCCACATGCTGTCCCGCAAAAGGCCACGACTCCAGTTCCAAGAAATCCAGAGCCCTCTTCTGGCCTCTGCAGGCACTTGGCATATAATCGGTATGCTACACACCTCAGGCAAAACACTTGTACACATAAAACAGAAATCACATAGCCCACAGGGTGTGCCCGGCCTTAATCCCAGCGCTCAGAAGCAGAGACAAGTAGATTTGTGTGATTTCGAGGCCAGCCTGGTCTGTAGAGTGAGCTCCACGCTAGCCAGGGCTACAAAGTGAGATGCTGTCTCTAAAGCCAAAACAAGTCCTCTGTAAACAAAACAACAACCTAGTTATGTGATTTTTGTCTCTAATGTGACTTTCTCTTTATTCCCCAAACAAAGATTTGGTAATTCACACAATCACGTGGAAAGGTTACTAACTTCAGTACTTGGGAGAGACAGGATCGCCCATTCAGTCAGAGGATTTGTTAGAGGTAAGAACCAGGGGCTGTCTGCTCTGCTTCTTTGATCTCTCAGCATTTACTTCCATATCTGAGTTGGGTTTTTATTTATTAAAACCAATTAGAATTTTGCTGTGTGTGTCATGTGCATGTGTGTCTGTGGAGGCTGTGTGTCATGTACATGTGTGTCTGTGGAGGCTGTGTGTCATGAACATGTGTGTCTGTGGAGGCTGTGTGTCATGTACATGTGTGTCAGTGGAGGCTGTGTGTCATGTACATGTGTGTCTGTGGAGGCTGTGTGTCATGTACATGTGTGTCTGTGGAGGCTCTGTGTCATGTACATGTGTGCCCGTGGAGGCTGTGTGTCATGTACATGTGTGCCCGTGAGGCTGTGTGTCATGTACATGTGTGTCTGTGGAGGCTGTGTGTCGTGTACTGAGCACATAACCTAAACGTGGTCAGTTTTTATGACGTCCTGATTCTGCAGTGTGGGATCAAAGTAGGAGCGCTTCCCTCCACAAGTCAGTGCCCTGTGCTGCATCCCGGCCACTGCTGAAGGGACAGTTGTTGTGATTGGCTGGTTTGATCCTCACCACAGGTTGTGCCTTATTATTGAGAGCTAAGGAGAGACAGACTCCAATAGACTCTGGGCCCCGAAAAAGTGAGCGTATTTTCACCTTGAGTTGGAACTTAGCTCTATTCCTTCAAGGTTATCGTCTGATTCTACCTCAGATAAAAGATCCCATCTAGATTTAGAGCCTAGAGTTCTGCTCTCTCAAGGTTATTGTCCGCAGGTGTGGCTAATGTGCAGACCTCGTATTTCAGGAATAGAGAAGTAGATGTGTTTCTATCCCAAAGGAAAGTCTAAGGATCTGACTAAGGTCCTGCTCCCTTAAGGAGATAACAATGGATTCCACCGAGGGAGTGGTTTGCCTACAGAATATTTGGTCTAGGGTGTGAGCTGAGCCTTATTTGTCTTGTTCTAGCGTCAGAATGTTTACCTAAGAATGTAGCCCACGACCTTCAATTGGTGTGTTCATTTTCTTGTTTCACGGTCTCTCGTGAGTTCCTGGGGGTCATGTTATCCTAGACTTGAGTGAGAGTCCCCCGATCCAGAGGTCTTTCATTTGCTCAAAGATGGTGTTTACTATGCCCTGGGTCTTATGGTGATTGACAGTGAAGGCGATTTTGTGAGTTCACCTGAGACGGCGTGATTGACCGAGAAGACTGCAAGCAGCAAACCGTAATGATAATGTTTGAGTTCTTCGGTCAACTGGGCTTGAACAAGGGAGACTGGAGTCTGTGGCAAGACATTAAATTAGCTTGGCGTGGGGTGCAGGGGTAAGACAGCAGTATTCTGGGATGGTCAAGAGAGACAATAGTGCCATGACTCGGATTCGAACCCAGATTGCTGCAGCCACAACACAGAGTACTATAAGACCGTGGCTTCGCTCTCAGTCCAGATGTGCATCTGTTCCCTTCTGGCATCGGTGCGGTGGCGGAGTAGTCCGCCTCGCTTGGGCACAGGTCAGCGCTGGGAGCAGACCAGCCTGAGCTGGTTTTCGAGACTTCTGACCGGCTGTCCTGCAGAAGTGATTTCTCCAACGCAGCTGGATTGGGAGCTTGAGAGCGGCGCCCCGCGCGAGTGAACGCGTCTGTGCCTCAGTTGGGTGGTGAGGGCAGTC
>CADCXT010001390.1:0-11782 GCA_902806775.1 Microtus agrestis
GTACAGAAAGTGTACACAATATACATGTACAAAATGTCACACAATGGAGCTGAGTTGCAGACTAAACATCAGACTGCTTTAAACCCTTGGGACACAGAACTCATTTTAATTAAAATATTAACCTCTCTTCACTTAAGAAGGGGGAAAATTGGGGGTTCCTGTGACTGTTGCCCAGAGGCTGGAACTGGCTGATATATGATAACAACAATGTAGGTCATTGTACTCCCACTGAATTTGAGCTAATGATACTTGTAACTGCTTATAGATAATGGGTAAAGTTTGACACATGTTGTAAAGTGTTTGGTTTTAATGTGCATATAAGTTTAAAAATTTTGGATTTTGATCCCTTTTACACTGCCCTAATTTTTTGGCAGGCAGCACACGTAACTTTATTGGAGTAGGCACTTAGGAATGTGGTCATACCATAGGCCAGACTAAAAGGTGAATACTGGGTTGGGAAAAAGCCCTCTTCTTATCTGGAGATGGAGTTACTTGGTGCCAAAACTATATCATTATATCTTTGTTTGAGGAGCTCTCAGAGTCTTTTCATTAATGACAGACGAGGGCCCAATGACGGAGTCTAATGTGGATCCTCGCCTGAAGAGCACACCATACAGAGGTTGTGAAACCGGCTCAACATGGCATGGTTCAGGTATGAGGGTGCTCTCCACATGGCCTAAGACAGGGTACCCTGTGATCTGCTTACTTTTAATCCTGCTAGATGCCTTTTTACTTGAGGAGCTCCAAGGACGGGCGTACTTATGGCAGGATAATCCCCAACCTAAGGCAGGGGCCCTGGGAACCCTAGGAAGGGTAAGGGGAAAAAAAAAGGCCTGGTCCCCACTTGACCTAGTAGTCATCGGGCACCCCTCTGTTCCCAGGAGAGAGGGATTACTTCACCACTCGAGAGGAGGGTCTCTCCTTGTCTCAGTCCCTTCTCCTTTGCTCTGACACCATGGTTGACTCCTGACTGGTGCTCTCCACTTGATAGCTGCCTGCCTTTGTATGGGAGGGAGGGGATCTGTTGGGAGCTGTTTCCCCTAGAGATCATTGCAGGAACCATCGCCCTGTGGAGACTATGGGGAACCCCACACTCCATGGTTGTTGTACTGGGATTGGTTCTATTGCCCCACACCTCAGTTGAAGCTGTTAATGGAGAAAAATAAAATAAATAAAAAAATTATTTAAAAAAGAAAATGTACACAGTATGTACACAAAATGTACACAATGTACAATATATACACATACACAGTGTACACAATGTACAAAAAGTGGACACAATGTACACAGTGTACAAAATGTACAGTGCAAAATGTACACACTATACAAAGTGTACAAAATGTACACAATGTACACAAGGTACACAATGTGCACAATGTACACAAAATAGACACAATGTGTACAAAATATGTACACAAAATGTACACAAACATGCACAGTTTACAAAATGTACAGTGTTCAAAATGAACACAATGTACACAGTTATCGCTGGAACTTTGGTTGCGTGAGTGTTCTATTTTCATTAAAGTTGTGTTGATTTATACCCATCTGTCTGTATTAATCCTCCCACTTCATTTTGGCAAGAGGTATCTCAGAGTTTCTGTCTCAGATCAGGAGCCATGAAACAGGACAAAATAAGAATAATTATATACTTGATAAACTTTCTTTGCTTTTCCTCATATCTGTGTCTTTCTTTGTATGTCAGCATGTGTCCTTGTGGTTAATGTCTAAATTTTCCATAACAAACAACAAATTTTCCTACAGTAATCTTTCAAGTTTCCAGGATGAAGATGGGGCCCCACAACATCAACTCAACCTGGTTTTTATGACGTCATGAATATTTTTTTCTTTCTTCAGCGCTGATATTAGACTTGTTTTTGGTACCAACTGCACAAGTCAATTTCAAATGGTGCACATTTTTGACAACACTCTGGCCAGACATTCTCAAAATGCACAGAGACTAGTTACAATTTTTCTTAGGTCTAAGGTTAATTAGGGAATTTTACCATCATTTGCTTTCTACAGGAGCCCCTAAGAAGAACGTCGCCCCCATGTCAGCTTGAAGCAATCTTGAGAACGACGTCCCCTCTCCCAACAGAGTTTGCCCTCCCGGGGGTTAGGGACATCTTTTAATGGTTGGTTTGGGGTTGAGGGGATGGGGAGATGTTTTATGAAATTAGGGAGTATGTTCAAAAAAGCTGGGGGAGGATTAACTGGTTTGATGGGATGATTGGTATTTGTGAGTTACTGTTTTTGGAAAATTGTATTTGTACTCTTTCCTGTATATTGATATATTGAATATTGAATGTGAGTGTTCCTACCTCTATTTTTGTATGAGTATGCTTATATTGTATTGATACAACTACTATATTACAAATGTACATCTCTACCTCTGATACTATTTATGTAATATCATTGTTTACATTTGATATGTAATGACATTGTTCACAGATGAAGATCATTGTCTTCATATATTGCACAACTGTTTATTCTTTTAGTCTTCCAAGTTAGATAGGTATTGAGAATTATATGTTTGTCATGTTTATTTTTAGATTAATCAGGTCTTCTAGTTACCCAGAGATTATATTTAGTATAGATAGTATAATCTTCAGCCTCTTTAAAGAGCTGTAGAAAAATGGCCTTTAATCTAAACCTAGAATTCTGTGCCTACGAGACACAATTACTCCTGGCAACGCCACTCTACTCCCGAGAGAACGTTGAGCACCAAAGACACTCCACTGGGAGCTTGTCTTCTTGGCAGAACTGGCCTTTGGGTTAAGAAAACCCAATCCTCAGCTACTGACAAAGATATGAAACAGGATTGTCTTATCTTGCCAAGACAGGGTAGGATAATTCTAAGAAAGTTCCTTGCATTTGGTAATGGCATGTCAGTTATGTTAGGCTTTAGCCAAAGTTGGTTGACTCAACATTGCGAACTAGAATTTGGGTGATTGCCCAGGTAGTCAGTTGTCACTGTCATTTTGGCACATTTTGGATTTTTTTTTTTTTTAAATAAAATTTTTTCTCCTCTCTCCTTTTTTAAGAGTAGTATAATTAATTTTATTTATTTTTTTACTCTATTTGATTTCCTTTGCTTGAGTTACTGGGTTGTTTTAACTTTTTCTTTTTATTTTTTTTTTTTTATTTTTTATTTTTTTTTATTATTTCATAGTTGTAGTTAGTTTAGTTCTGTCTTATTTAGACAAAAGGGGAGATGTAGGGAGAGCCCGCTTTGGGGGGCGGGACAGACTCGGGAAAATGTTTACGGATAAATTGGGGCGCGCAGGCACGGCTGCGCTTCCTGTTTTCCTGTTTCGGTGCATCGCTTCACTTCACCACTCGAGAGGAGGGTCTCTCCTTGTCTCAGTCCCTTCTCCTTTGCTCTGACACCAGGGTTGACTCTGACTGGTGCTCTCCACTTGATAGCTGCCTGCCTTTGTATGGGAGGGGGGGGATCTGTTGGGAGCTGTTTCCCCTAGAGATCATTGCAGGAACCATCGCCCTGGGGAGACTATGGGGAACCCCACACCCATGGTTGTACTGGGATTGGTTCTGTTGCCCCACACCCAGTTGAAGCTCTTAATGGAGAAAAATTAAAATAAATAAATAAATTAATTAAAAAAAAAGAAAAAAAAAAGAAAATAAATCCTGGACGTGATGTCGAGGCTGCGGACACAGAGGAGTGCCAGACTTCCAGAGATGATTGAGGAGAGGTCCTTGGTCCGGTCTTTCCTGCCCCCAAGGAAAGGAGTGCCTGCTAACAAAACCACCTACACCACTCTGCAGGGTGTCATCCTGCCTCCAGAGTCCAGGGAGACCCGGCGGACATAAGTCCCAGGATGTGCTTCATGTAGCTGAATCCAACTCGCCTCACCCAGGTTCCCCCACCTGTCCTGGAGCACAAATGCTAAACTGCTTCTGCAGCTTGAACTCTAGTCTGCTTTAGAGCTGAGTTGCAGACTAAAAATCAGACGGCTTTAAATTTTGGGACACAGAACTCATTTTAATTAAAATATTAACCTCTCTTCACTTAAGAAGGGGGAAAACTGGGGGTTCCTGTCACTGTTGCTCAGAGACTGGAACTGGTGGTATTTGATAACATCAATGTATGTCATTGTACTCCTACTGTAATTGATCAAATGATATTTGTAACTGCTTATAAATGTTGAGAAAAGTTTGACACATGCTGTAAAATGTTTGGGTTTAATGCATATGTTAAAAGTTTAGATTTTGATCCCTTTTACACTGCCCTAATTTTTGGCAGGCACACACGTAACTTTATGTGGAGTAGGCACTTAGGAAGGAGGACATACCATAGGCCAGACTAAAAGGTGAATACTGGGTTGGGAAAAAGCCCTTTCTTCTTGTCTGGAGATGGAGTTATTGGTGCCAAAATTATATCATTATATCTTTTGTTTTGAGGAACTCCTCACAGTCTTTTCATTAATGATAGACGCAGGGGCCCAATGACGGGAGTTAGTGTGGATCCTCGCCTGAATAGCACACCATACAGAGATTGTAGAAACCGGTTCAACATGGCATGGTACAGGTATGAGGGCGCTCTCCACATGGCCTAAGACAGGGTGCCCTGTGATCTGCTTACTTTAATCCTGCTAGATGCCTTTTATTTGAGGAGCTCGAAGGATGGGCGACTTATGGCAGGATAATCCCCCAACCTAAGGCAGGGCCCTGGGAACCCTTGGACGCCTAAGGGGAAAGAAAAAGGCCTGGTCCCCACTCGACCTAGGAGTCATCGAGCACCCCTCTGTTCCCAGGAGAGGTGGATTGCTTCACCACTCGAGAGGAGGGTCTCTCCTTGTCTCAGTCCCTTCTCATTTGGTCTGACACTATGGATGACTCTGACTGGTGCTCTCCACGTGATAGCTGCCTGCCTTTGTATGGGAGGGGGAGGGGATCTGTGGGGAGCCGTTTCCCCCTAGAGATCATTGCAGGAACCATCGCCCTGGGGAGACTGTGGGAACCCCACACCCATGGTTTGCTGGGAATGGTCCTGTTGCCCCACACCCAGTTGAAGCTATTAATGGAGAAAAATAAAATAAATAAAAAAAAAGATTAAAAAGAATCCCTGACTTGAAAAACAAAACAGCAAGAAAGAAAGAAAGAAAGAAAAGAAAGGAAAAAGACAAAAGATGAAGAAAGAAAAAGAAAAAAATTGCAGTCTCTTCCTACTCTCTCATCCATTGGCTCTTAAAGAGCTCTCAGGCTGAACTGGAGACCAGGATTTCATTTATAACTGGGAAGCCAGAAACCTTAGGGGGTCACAGGAGGACTGACTGCAGCACTTGATGCCTCAACTCTGCTTTTGCTATAATACGGGCTTTGGAAGAGCACTACTACCCTTTCTCTATTATTACTGCTACACAACGAAAAGGACTTGGGGTGGGGGAGATGATGCAGTGCTGCTATTGAAATCTCACTGATACTTTCTCTGTTTTCTTTAATTGGGCACACTTAGTGCTATGAACTTTCCTCTCAGGACTGCTTTCATAGTGTCCCATAAGTTTTAGTAGGTTGTTTCTTTATTTTCATTAAATTCAAGGAAGACTTTAATCTCTTTCTTTATTTCTTCCTTGATCCATGTGTGGTTCAGTAGTTGACTGTTCAGTTTCCATGAGTTTGTAGGCTTTCTGGGTGTAGCTTTGTTGTTGAATTCTAACTTTTAATCCATGGTGATCTGATAAAGACGAGGAGGTTATGCATATTTTTTTGTACCTGTTGGAAGTTTGCTTTGTTACCGAGTATGTGGTCAATTTTTCGAGAAGGTTCCATGAGCTGCAGAGAAGAAGGTATATTCTTTTCTTTTTTTGTGGAATGAATGTTCTATAGATGTCTGTTAAGTCCATTTGATTCATTACCTCCATTAATTCTCTTATTTCTCTGTTAGGTTTCAGTCTGATTGACCTGTCCATTGGTGAGAGAGGAGTGTTGAAGTCTCCTACTATTAGTGTGTGTGGTTTGATGTCAGCCTTGAGTTTTAGTAATTTTCCTTTTACGTACATGGGTGCTTTTATATTTAGGGGGCATAGATATTCAGGATTGAGACTTCCTCCTGATGAATTGTTCCTGTTATGAGTATAAAAAGGATGGGCGACTTATGGCAGGATAATCCCCCAACCTAGGCAGGGCCCTGGGAACCCTAGGAAGGGTAAGGGGAAAAAAAAAAGGCCTGGTCCCCACTTGACCTAGTAGTCATCGGGCACCCTCTGTTCCCAGGAGAGAGGGATCACTTCACCACCCGAGAGGAGGGTCTCTCCTTGTCTCAGTCCCTTCTCCGTTGCTCTCCATACTCTGACTTGTTGCTCCACTTGATAGCTGCCTGCCTTTGTATGGAGGGGGGGACTATTGGGACCCTTTCTCTATCCTCCTATTACTGCTACCCCATGGCTGAAAAGGACTTGGCCCACACGGGGGAGATGGAGATGTGCAGTGCTGCTATTGAAATCTCACTGATACCTTCCTTCCTCACTCCTTGTCAATTCCCGACTTTGTCAAAACAACTATCATGAATCTTCAGTGTGGGTTGGCCCTTTAGGAACTCAGAGAAACAAGACAGGCCTATTGCATCCCAGAAACCTCCCAGTTCCTGAGCCCTAGCCCGGGAAGTCTCAAAGCCATCACATCCAGAAATCTCTCCAGTCCCTGCTAGTGGTGAACTCACTTCATCTTCCTCCCTCTGGCCTCTCCATGATCTCCATTCTCTAGACAACATGTCTAGAAGCGAGTCTTAGAGGCACCGAGAGAGTGTGTCTTGAGGGCAGTTGGCGTTTCTAGGACATGAGTGACATCACAAAAGTCCGAGAGCTCTCCGGGATACCATAGAATTTCCAGAGAAGGGACTGCTGATGTCATGAGGCACGTCCTTTACCTCCTTGCTAATATTTCTCCCTGAACTGACCGACCGATGGAGCAACAGGAACCTGAGGTTTCCTTTCCAGGAGTCTCTCCTGCGACACAGAGGGAGCCATTCAGGATATCCTCCTGCCAAAACCAGAAATCTCTCTCTGCTTCACTAAAATCTTTTCACTACTTCCTTCACCGAATGACCAACCCTTCCTTCCTCTCCTGAACAGATATTCATCCTCAGTAATATGAGAAATTAGGCCAGGAAGACACGGAGGATAAGGATTGAGTCCTCTGAAGTGAACGAGCACTTAGGGAAGGCTAAATTTAAGGGAACTTGACTCTGAGTGGCAAGAGATGAATAGCTGCTGCTAAGGTGCATATACAGGCATCGGGCTGAGGCACCAACTGGGCAGCTCTAGGTATCCTCCTGCATCATCAGAGCTGTGTGGGAAACTCAGCCCAAAGGAGGGGCCGTGTTCAAAGGGAGAGGGAATTTTCAAGGACAGCACTGTTTTCTTTTTCATGTTTTTTTTTAACTCAGACAAAACTTCACCCAAAGTATGTTACAGAGTTGGAGGTCATTAAGTTACTTAGTCTAATGCTGTTGGGCTGAGATAGAGTATAAGGTTGATGGGGAGTTATTTTTGAGAAGATTGTGTGCTAGCTTCTCATTAAGTCTCATTTTAAAGTGGTCAACTTTAAAATGAACTCCTTAAAACGCAATCTCTATGGCTAGTAATACACAGTGCATCATTCCTTGCCATATGTAAGAGCACAGCAGATCTGGAAATGTCACTCTGGGGATGCGGCACTTTTGAATTAACTTTCCCAAGTCTACTTTCTTAGGATGCAGTCTCATTTTTTTCTTTTTTCTTTCTTTCTTTTCTTTTAACACTGCTTATGACTGTAGTTGCAGTCTCATTATATATATATATATATATATATATATATATATATATATATATATATAATTTATCATACATATGCTTCGACCTGACGGGTCGACCAGTTGGCTCTCTGTGCATTCTCTCTTTTCACTAAACTAGAAGCTGGTCGACCACTTGTCCAATAAAGTGTTTGGCCTTAAAATTCTAAGTACCCAGGTAGACCAGTTGGCCTCGTGAACGTGGGTCGACCAGGTGTATTTTTCCATGTCTTGATTGACTGATGTCATTTTTAAATGTGTCTGTCAGTTTGTTTATCTGTTGTTCCTTTCTCTATCGCAAACCGCCCTACTAACTCTTTTTATTATTCATTTATTTATCTATCTATCTATTTATTTACCTATCTATCTATCTATCTATCTATCCATCCATCCATCCATCCATCCATCCGTCCATCCATTCATCCATCCATCCAGATGCTAGGAGGTGAGAGGAAGGTGCCCGGTGGTCATCCAGGGGTAAATAAATAAGGCTCGGAATAAATAGCTGAATATTAATTTATTCGAATAATATTAAAACTGTTCAAGTCGAAAACAATTGCTTTTTTTTTTGCCCAGAGATCTGACAGACTGCAACTTGGAAAGAAGAAGGCCCTGCTGGACAGAGACCTTCCTCCTGCTTTGGGTTGGGAAGCTGAGTGAACGTGGGTGGGTCGACCAGTTTCCATGTTTTGTCTTTTATGTATTGAATGGATGTGTCTCATTTTTTCAAGACTTCTTGTGTATTTCTTTGCTTCCTTACTTTCTATTTACTTACTTCTTTAAAAATATGGCCCACCTGGTTATTTACTTACTTTTTCGTACATTCCTTACTTCTCTTTCTTATCATCTTTCATATATCTGTTTATCTGCTCACTTATTTACTTATTGAATATTCCAATTATTACTTATTTTTATTCATTTATTCGTTCTTTGTCTATTTTTATGTAGGTATTTACTTACTTTTTAATTTTTTTACTTTTTAAATTTTTTTCTTTCTTTGGAAATGTGGATCACTTATTTCCTTTTCCTTCCTTCCTTCCTTCCTTCCTTCCTTCCTTCCTTCCTTCCTTCTTTCTTTCTGTCTCCTGACTGTCACTGGCTATCTCAATGGTTCTTCGTGAATGTAAACAAACCAGCTCCTGAAATGGAATTTGATGAAGGGATAGATAGATAGATAGATAGATAGATAGATAGATAGATAGATAGAAATATGGGATGCGCACACGCCTCACACACACACACACATATGCACGCACGTGCATGAAATGTACAGATGGGGGGTTCCAATGTTTTCAGAGAAAGGTGCTCACTGGTAATAACAATTGTGCTGATAAATATGGCTGGAAATAGCTGAATCATTAAAAGTCTTCAAATAAATAAAAAGCAATTCCATTTCTCTCTCTTTTTCTTTCTCTCTCTCTCTCTCTCACCATATACCAGCACATCTGATCTGACCGCAACATACAAAAGAAGAAGAAACAAAGAAGGAAGATATCCCTGCTGGACAGGATCTGATCTGAGATATCCCTGCTGGACAGAATCTGATCAGAGATGAGCATAAATTCATCGAATAGCTGCCAAGAGCATTTCACTGAGAAGAGATTCCACGTTTTATGCTGTACAGTTAGTTAGTTAGTTAGTTAGTTAGTGAGTTGGTTAGATTAAAAGGGGCCTTCTGTGAACTGGGGTGGGGTGTGGCTTCTCAGATCACGTCAGGTCAGGGAGGGGCTGAGGATTTTCCATTGGCCTTGACAATAGGCACCAGTCAGATGTTAATGTCAGGGCCTGAGTGTTCTTCAAAGGGAATGAATGGAGACCCTTGCTCACCTAAAAAACGACTGACCTTGGAAAAGGACTTGTGGAAAGCAGGCACTTGAAACTGTGGTATCACATCTTACCAGAAAGATCCCTCTCAGAAGGGAAAGTCACAGTGATATCTTACTCATTGCCCAAGGATATCCTACCATGATGATCATTCTTACTGAATTACGTCTTCTATTGCAAATAAATAAATAATAGAAGAGTTAATTCAGTAAGTCTTCTTCTTACTGAATTAACTAAGAGTGAGTAAGTAAGTAAGCAAATATGTGGATGGATGAACAAACAAATAAATACAAAGTTCGCTGACGTTTGGTATCATAATGAATCTCTCTCTCTCTCTCTCTCTTTCTCTCTTTCTCTCACATACACACACACACAAAAAAAAAACTAAATGTACAATAAAAGGAAGCATAACACGTTTACTCAGGGGGCAGAGTGAACTCTGAAAATTTTCCAGGCAGGACTATATAGAGAGATGTTCCTGTCAGAAAAACGTTAGTCCCATATTTGATGAAATTCATTATCCCAAAACTTCAACAGAATATATCCCAAGCTTTCAAATGGGTGGTATGCATGTGACAGGTTGGGTGGAGATGCTGAGAACTGGGGTTCACCCAGGGGAGCCCTCAAAGCAAGAGCAGACACTCATTCCCATGAAGAGTGAGGGAGGGAGGGATCATTCATTCCGATACTCAAGTTTAAGGAAAGATGAATGGCTATGGAGAGAACACTCACAGATATGAAAAATCTTTTCCTAAAATTCAAATTTCTCAATCAGTATGCAACTGTTGTGGTCCTTCTCCTAGAGACACACACACACACACACACACACACACACACACACACACAAACTGATTCCTTGATCTAGAGCCACAGGAAGCCGACATGGCCAACTTGAATCACAATATTCATCAGAGAATGAGAAGAGTGTAAAAAGGACACAAAAGGAGATATAATTCTGGTCCTTCCTTCCTTCCTTCCTTCCTGACTTCCTTCCCTCAGGAAGTGACTGACATATGGGACTTTGTCCAAGCAAGGTATGAATTACCAGACTTGAGTTTCCCGCTCTGTAGGTGTTAGGTAGTCAGTCAGTTCTCCCTTCTTTCTGTAGGAAGGTGGTGCATTTTCTTTCTGTAGGAAGGTGGTGCATGTCTCTCAGAAGTTACCTGGTTTCCTCTGCACAAGGTGACCCAGGGAAAGCTTTCTAAGCCTTATTCAGAGCTATAGAGGATGCACCGTGACTTCAGAGACCTCAGGGAGTATAGGGGTGGGAGCTTGATGCTTCAGACTCATTTCATTGAAGGGCAGAACATAGTCTGGATTCACAATCATTCACAACACAGAGCCATCCTCACTTACTAACAGCCCAGGACACCCAGAGATAACAAGAAATTGGAGTCTCGGCCGGGCTGTGGTGTGTGGGGGTCGGTGCATGCATTTAATCTCTGCTCACACACAGATCTCTGTGAGCTCAAGGATGGCCTTATTTACAGAGTGAGTTTTAAGACAGCCCAAGATACACAAAGAAACCCTTTCTTGAAAAACAAAACAGCAAAGAAAGAGAAAGAAAGAAAGAAAAAGGAAAAAGATAAAAGAAGAAGAAAGAAAAAAGAAAAAAATTGCAGTCTCTTCCTACTCTCTCATCCATTGGCTCTTAAAGAGCTCTCAGGCTGAACTGGAGAACAGGGTGTCATTTCTAACTGGGAAGCCAGAAACCTTAGGGGGGTCACAGGAGGACTGACTGCAGCACTTGATGCCTCAACCCTGCTAATGGCTGTAATACGGGGTTTGGCAGAGCACTATTCCCCTTTCTCTATTTTTACGGCTAAAAAAGAAAAGGACCTAGGGGGCCATTGGGGGGAGGTGTACAGTGGGGATTGTAAAATCTCTGACACCTTCCGCACTCCTTAACACTTTAACTGTTCAAGCCACTATACGTGAATCTTTGGTGTGGGTTAGCCTTTAGGAACTCAGAGAAACAAGACAGGCCTATTGCATCCCAAAAGCTCCCAGTTCCTGAGCCCTAGCCCTGGAAGTCTCAAAGCCATCACCATCCAGAAATCTCTCCAGTCCCTGCTAGTGGTGACCTCACTCTCCGTCTTCCTCCCTCTGGCCTCTCCACGATCCTCCATTCTCTAGACAACATGTCTAGAAGCGAGTCTTATAGGCACC
>CADCXT010001395.1:0-24262 GCA_902806775.1 Microtus agrestis
TTATCTGAATCTGTCTTCACTGTATATATCTATATTTTTCTGGGCACATGAGTCTTTAATATTAAGCGGCATGGCTAGATTAAAGCTGCAGCTTTGGTGGCTGGCTCCACCCCCTGTCTTAGCTTTCATGGTGGAGGTACAGGCAGGAACCATGTTTATTGCCACAACTCTATGGAGTTCCTAGGTTCATGCCACCACCAAGAAGCATGCTACCAGCTGCTCACAAACACCATTCACGTGTTTGGTAGCAGGGCCTCTTAAAAGAGCTGCAAGAATTCTGCTGCTAACACTGAGTCAGGAAGACTCTCTTAAAGGAGCCGCACCTCTGCTTGCCTTTTGCAAACAAATTCAACCCAAGAAAATACTGCAACCATGCAGCTGTTCTTAACTCATTCTTTTGTGTCTAGAACCCCTTCCCAAGCTCTCTCAGGTTTTATATGGCTGTAGTTGCCAAACATTGGGCACCATTTGTAAACAGAAGTTTCTGTCCCGTTCAGTCCTCCAGCCATTCAGTCCCAAATAAATACATAGAGACTTATATTAATTATAAACTGCTTGGTCTATTGCTCTGGCTTATTACTAAACAGCTCTTAGAACTTAAATTCACACATAATTCTTGTCTGTTTAGCCACACACTTTGGTACCTTTTCTCAGTAAGGCATTTTCATCTTGCTTCCTCTGTGTCTGGCTGGTGACTGCCTCTCTGCCTTTCCTCTTGCCAGAATACAGTCTGGTTGCCCCACCTGTATCTCCTGCCTGGCTGCTGGCCAATCAGCATTTTATTAAACCAATGTGAGTGACAAATCTTTACAGTGTACATGAGGATTATCCCACAGCAATTTAAAATTCTTTAGACTTCCTTGTTGGCAGCTATAAAGTTCACAGGAAGCAGTATTTCCCCTTAAGGCATGCCATACTTGCAGAGTCTAGCAACCTTGCATTTTCAGTGACTGCTACTGTCTTACAGGGAACTTTAGCTGTCTGATCTTCATATAGATTTTATAACTTCCTGTTTCTAAAAAAGTAGATTAGGTGGGCTGTCATTCATATTGATCTATGATGTTTCTTGTCAGCAATGTTACTACTCAGTCATTAATGAGGAGTTTGGAGTTTATATTTTCATTTGATTTGTTTTGAGCTGTTTTGATCTATCTTACTGTTTGACAGTGCTCATCTGATGATCTTCACAAAGACACAAAGAATAATTTTTCAAATAACAGTATTAAATGCATTTTTTAGAGAAGCCTCTATTTCAAGATGTACTGTGCATACATGCATACATTAGTGACAACCATAACTGGACTCACACAAAAGCTATATACACTAGGAAAACATAAAGGCTATAAATAGTTATATATTAAATTAAATTCTTACTACTTAATATAAAATACCCTTTTGTCATTTTTCCTCTCATAGCCTCTTTTTTCCAGCCTCTGGTTGATCACAAACTCCATTTTAACATGTCTAAATGCTTGCCAAAAAGAATAGAAAAAAGAAAAGATACCATCAATACAGGAAAAACTAGATTTTTCTCTCTTCATTATGGTGTACTAAAATTTTTTTCATAATAGCTAATTTTTAAATGAAAAAAGGACAAGGAAACTGATATTTGGTTTAATAACAGTTTGACAGCTTTCTAAGTGATGCTTGTTTTACCTAAAACTGACCATTCTTCCATGTTTGTTGGATCCCATACCATAGCAATACTGTGAGCATGAGACATCTTCTTGACCACCTGGAACTGATACTTGGAACAAAAGCCATATAATAAAATAACGAAAGAAGGAAGTCAGAAATTGACGGAATGGAAGTCTCAAGAGCAATCCAAAACAAAGGAAAAACAAAATGAGTTTGAAAATAAACCACATTCTATCAAGTACAACACTGACTAGTATTGTTGCTGATAGGTTACTGGCAAGTGAATGATGCTTGTCACATTTACAAAAGAAAATACGGACAGGACTATCATAGATGGTAGGAAAAAATATATTTGTTGACAAAGTCTACCATGCACAGTTTCAAGCAAGAAAGGATCATGCTATGTAAGAAGAGTAAAAAAATTAAGTAGACAGTCTATAAAATATTTATGGATGTGTGGTGGTTTGAGTGAAAATGGTTCCCATAGGCTCATGGGGAGTTGGACTATTGGGGGTGTGGCCCTGTTGGAGCAGTTGCCACATTGTTGGAGGAAGTTTGTCGAGTTTGACACTGGGGGTGAGCTTTGAAGTTTCAGAAGTCAAAGTCAGGTACAATGGTTCTCTCTCTTGTAATGGTTTTCCCTTGTAAGAGTCACTGTGGTCATGTTGTTCCTTCACAGCAATAAAACTGTAAGACAGGTTGTACGTATTCTTTGCTTCAGGGGTTAGTGCTAAACTAGTTAGTCAGACATATAAGCTGGCAAAATATGAAAACTTAGTGATAGAGGAAAAATAGGTGATACTGCATTTTTCATGACTATCCCTCAGAATTTTGAGATGTCATTAATAGATAATTTCTATGGAAATAGATTGCATTGTAACATTCATGGTAGATTAAGTAATAGCAAAAACAAAACAAACAAGGAAAGATAATGTTAACAAAAATGAGAACCATACACATGTATTAAAAAAGGGAAAGTTGCTCACTAGTATTGACGAAAAGTGACATTAGAAAGTATGTAGACATAAAATAACAAGAATGGTTGCTATTATCTCACTGATGGCTGTAAAATAAACATCTGTAATATACAAATATTCTAGTTAATATAAACTAAGTAAATTATGACATCAACACCCCCGTAGGATGGAGGGAGTTGCGTTGCATAGTACACAAACTACTTGATGAGTTTCCAGACATAAAATTGTCCTGCTGTAGCTGCAGCTTTCACAGGCCTAAACTTAACCCATAATAAATCAAAGTTATTTGGGGAAAAAACTGCATATATACTAAACACAGAGTTCTTCCTTGTCATAATTCCTTCAATAACATAACTAAACAACTATTTGTATAACACTTTGTATTAAATATTGTGAGTACCCTAGAAAAGAAATTAAAGTATATATGAGAATTAAAATGGATATAACCCAAATTTTATGCCATCTTATAGAAGAAACTTGAGCATCCTTAGGTTTTGGTACCCACAGGAAACCTACAATAAATCCTTCAGTCTGTACAGCTGTACAGTAGCAAATAAAACAATTCATTACTTCCTAGAGCCTGCTCATGGTCATGGTCAAAGACAACATCATCTTGTAATTGTGTGGCTTCAAGCTACTTTACAAGTCTCCGCGCACCTGCCCTTATTCCCAACACCGGCCTCAACCTTTAGCCCGGGGTCAAATACATGAGAACAATGATAAGACTATCCTGAGTTGTCTATTCTTCAACAGTTTCTGAAACCTAAGGAAACACTATTAACTGACCATATGACAATTACCTAGTACTACCAAACAGCTGTGGCTGTTTCCCCAATTAATATCATGTGGGTGATAATAGAGTGCTTATACCAGGCAACAGACTTCCTGGTAAGAGGAATTATTTTCTGAACTAGTCACTCACTGGTACCATGTACAGGTCCTACTTCAACACTGAGAATGCTTCAACTAGATGAGAACTTTGGTCCAGGCGAAGTATTACATCAACTAACAACAGTCCTTGGTGAGACTCTCAGTATAAAGAGTTCATAGGGCTCTTCCTCACATCACAAGTGAGTATCAGCCCAACGGAAAAAAACCCCACCTGTGTTTGATTTTGTGCTGAAATGCCTCTCTCTTTTTGCAAACTTGTACTTACCCACTTGTCCCCATCAAATTTCCTCACCATATGAAATTTGGAAAATACTTCCAGACATTCATGATTATCTGATCAGAGTTCTGATTATACTACTTGATTTGTTTCCTGTGGCTTTTTCACTTAAGAACTTGTAAACCTAAAGAAGACAGAAATCATGAACAGTTCTTTGTGTATCCCCTAGGACAATGTTTGATGCAGTCTCACCAAGTACTTATAGTATAAAGGTGTGACAAAAGGCTCTTGACACCCTACACTAATTAATTTTATCAGTCAATGATGTTTAATTATGTTATAAACAAAGTTTTTCTTGTTCCTTAACAAAATGAAAAAACACTTCAACTGAAGGGATATAGCTCATAAAGATAAACCAAGTGAAGAAATAATACTAATTACATAAATTTCAATGCGTATCCCATAAAACAAGAAATGTCAAGACAACACAAGTGCATCAAAAAGTATTGGTATCATAGCATTGACATTTAGTAAGAGCCAGTTAGATAAAATCCCAGGCAGATAACTCAAAATGGTAATTATAAATAAGTAAAATATACAAACAAACAGCTGAATGCAATTAGAAAGACTACAGATAAGATGAAATAAAAATTCAACAAAGAGATACAATTATTGGGGAGAACGTAAACTGTAATGTTGAAAATAAAAATTATGTTGAAATACTTCACAGTAGAATGAATCAGAACATCTGAATGTGAAGACAATGTAAAGAAATTAGAACAATCCAATACAACTGGTTCAAAAGCAAAACAAAAATATCAGTAAGAAGAATTCTAAAACATATAGGGCCCTCTGAAAAGTTCACCTTTAGTGATTATACACATCAAAAAATATTCTTATTGTAAGAATATAGAAAATTATTTCAAAAGAATCATAACAGAAAATTTCACAGGATTAGGAAAAGAGATATGAATCCAGATACAAGAGACACTTAGGATACCAAGCATATAAGACCAGAAAAGAACCTCAGTCTGGTCATATTGTTATTAAAATACTAAGTATACAATACCGCAAAAGCATACTGAAAGAAGTAAGAGGGAAAACACCAAATCATTTAAAAAGGAGGGCCCATTGGGTTCCTCAACTAAAACTTTAAAAGCCAGAGGGGTTGAGAAATGATTTATTTCAAATTCTGAAAGATAACAATTGCCAGTCAAAAGTACCATCCCCAGCAAAGATAACTGTTACAATTGAAGGAAAAACTAAGAATTTTACACAGTAAAAATAGATGAACGGAACTATGGCCAATAAACCAATCTCTACAGATGAAGCAGGTCACAGGGAAGAAAAAAAAACATTTTAGAAAGATAATAATCCAAAGAGGGAAAGAAAAAAACACTACAAAATCAACAGAATGGCAGGAATCATTAAGCTATTTTCAATAATTTGACTCAATTCCCCAATCAAAAGCACAGAGTAGCTGAGTAGATGAAAGAGCATGAGCCATCTCTTTGTTGCTTCCAAGAAATGCACCTCATTGTAAGAGACAGGCACCATGTTAGGGTGAAAGGGTAGAAAAATGTATTCACAAATAAACAAGCAAGTGTCACTGTTCTAAAAGGGGAAAAATAGACTTCAAAGCAAACTTAGTGAGAAAAAATAAGAGCATCACTTCATACTGATTCAAGGAAGACACTACTTTTCTAAATACATACAGCCAGGGGCTAGCAAGACAGTGCAGTGGTAAGAGCACTGGCCAGTCTTCCAGAGGACCAGGGTTTAATTCCTAGCACCCATGGTACAGCTCGTGACTATGGGTAACTCTAGTTCCAGGGCATCTAACACCCTCTTCTGGCCTCTGTGGGCACATAGTACACACATACGTACATGTAGCCAAAGCATTCATATACAATACATAAAATTAAATTAAATCCAAAAATTAAATGAACAGGTATGTCCCAAACGCAAGCACATAAAACAAGTACTACCAGAAGTAAAATCAAAGATTAACCCTTTGAGCAAGAGTAGTGGATGACTTCAAAACCCTATTCTCAGCAGTTTTGATGAGTCAACCTAAAAAAAAAGAAAAATCGAGGAACGTCTTAATGAAATGACATCATAGATCAAATAGACCTAGCAGACTTCAACACAACACTCCATTAAAACAATGCAGTACACACATTTTTTTCAGCAGCCCCTGAGACTTTCTCTAAAATGATATTTTAGGACACAAAGAAAGTCTTAAGAAATACAAGAAAATTGAAATAATTCCTTGTGTTCTATCAGATCACAATGGAATAAGACTTCAGACCACTAGTTAGAGAACCCCCAGAGCTTGTACAAACTCATGGCAATTAAACAAAACATTGTTAAGCAACAAATAGGTCCTTTACAAAACCAAAACGGAAATAAAAATAATTCCTAGAATTGAGGAAAAACTAAAACACAACACACCAAAATCTATGGGACACTTAAAAATGAGTGGGTACGTTTCGCAGAGGTAAGCAACAAACTTCCCAGACACTGTAAACCGAAACTCTCATCTTCTCCCTAGAAACCCTTGCTTGTGTTCAGAGGTATACGGACACAGTTACTTCATCTCTCTTTTCTTTTTGCTTACATTAGAGGAATGTGTTTCTGTTTCCTCCCTAGAGGAAAGATCCCCAGCTGTTTGAGTAATTCTATTTAAACAGTCAGATCCATAATTGCACAGTTCCTCCCCACAGCACAGCTTCCACTGCACCATGACAAAAAAGAAAACCCAGTACATTTATGTCAGAATGATAACATTCAAGATAATATTAAAAACATAGTTTTAAATTTTATCATTAAAAATCAAAACATACTACAACCAGAGGAGTAAATAGGCTAACTGAAAATCTTCACTATCTCTCCATCTCCTTCAAACCCAATCTCTGGCATCTCATCCCAAGCTCTTCAAAAAACCCCACAATGTGTCCTCCCCACCACAATCACCATCTTTTGTGAGGGACTTCTTGGCCCAAGGGGAGGAATTAGAGAAGATACTTACCTGAATAAAAGGCCAGGGCATGATCAAGGTCACTCTCTTGGACAGTGGGGGGCTTGTTAAAGCCACCTGGTGACCTTCTCCGGACCTTCCTGAGAGGAGCAGCGGCCCCCAACTCCAGCTAGAACTTTTTGGCAACCCACAGACCACTCAGGCCAGGAAAGCAGATAAGCTGACTGCAGATGGTACCATCTTCAAAATCCAATCTCCCAGTCTTGTCCCCATCTCTGTAGCACACCACCTGCGGCTATCTCCATCCCCTCCCGCCCCCATCTCCAGAGCTATTTTAAAAGTAGCTTTTTAAAAATCCTGAATAATAAGAGAATTGATGGAGCATAGGCACTAAGAGCAGCAATTAATAAATGGGACCCCACGAAGCTGAAAGGCTTCTGTAAGGCAAAGAAACACTATCAATAGGACAAAACATTAGCCTACAGAATGGTAAAAGACGCCACATCCAATAGAGCGCTAATATCCAAAAAATACATAAAGGAATCAAGAAAATAGACATCAACAAACAAAAAATCCAGTTAAAAAAATAGAGTACAGATCTAAAAAGGGAATTCTCAACAGAAGAATCTCAAATGGCTGAGAAACACTTAAAAGTTCAACATCCTTAGCCATCAGAGAAATGTAAATCAAAACTACTTTGAGATTCCATCTTATACCTGTCAGAATGGTTAAGATCAAAATCACAAGTGATAACTCATGCTGGTGAGGATGTGGAACAAGAGAAACACTCCTCCATTGCTGGTGGGAGTGCAAACTGGTAGCGCTTCTATGAAAATCAATATGGCAGCTCCTCAGAAAATTGGGGATTAATCTGCCTCAATAAGATCCAGTTATACCACTCCTGGACATATACCTAAAAGAGGCTTGCTCAATTGTGTTCATAGTGGCTTTATTCATAATTGCCAAAAACTGAAAACAACCTAGATGTCCCTCAGCCAAAACATAGATAAAGAAAATGTAGTACATTTACAAAACAGAGTATTACTCAGCTGTTGAAACAAATGACATCAAGAAATTTGCAGGCAAATGGAAGGCAAACCAGACCCAGAAAGACAAGCATGATAATTTACTTCCTTATAAGTGCATGTTAGCTTAAGTAAAAGATAATCATGCTATCCTGCAGTGGGGGCGATGTACGGATCTCCCTAGGAAGGGGAAGTAGAACAGATTGTGCAGGCGGACTGGGGGCAAGTGGGGATAGGAACAAGAGGAATCCGTTGGGGAATGGAGAGAGTACTGGGAGAGACAACAGGAACTGGGGTGAAGCATTTGATGGGGCTGGGGTGATGTGGAAACCTAGTCATTGGAAACTTACTGGAACCTATGAAGGTGAACCTAGTGAGGGGTCCTGGCAATGGAGGATACAGAGCCTGAATCCATCTTCTGTTACCAGACAAGGCACCCACACACACAAACACACACACACACACACACACACACACACACACACACTTTCTAGAGGAAACTACAGAAGTAGGCCATTGTGTAAATGTATCCATTTGGCCATACCCCTTCTTCTTAGATAACCAGAGCTAACAGCTTACACCTGAATCATCATTTCCACCAAATGACTTCTCTGCCAGGAGAAAAGCTCAGAATCACAGTTTCCGCAGCACTAAGAGCAAAATGAGAATAATGTGGTAGGTGTTTCAAACTATTTCAATAGGCCTTAGCAGAAAGTTTGTCTAAAGCTACCCAGAACACGTCAACTAATTTATATTTCTTTTGTACACAGGTTGTTACCCTGCTCTAAGAGAAATATTTGAAGAATTTTTTTGACTTAAAGATTAGGGATAGACTGGATAGGAAACAGAATGTTCTCACGGCAGTTCAGTGGCATCTTCTTTGTCCCTGCTGCGAGCCCTCACCTGACAGTCTTCACGGTGATATCTGTGCCACCACACAGATATTCTACAGCAGCTATTGGTAAACTGATTCTACATTATAATCCTTAACTAGTAAATACCTCAGTAACTGTACTGCATCTTTAATACATATTTAAACACTTAATTCAAGTCTAAACTCCACAATTTATATTGTATTCTCAAACCAAGTATTTCACTTCCCTAACCTGGAGATTGTGCGTCTGTAAATAATAGCTCATACCTCCCTCCCGGGGCAGTTGTCAGGGATTACTGAAATGCGGAAATGGGACACAGCCTTGATGCAGCACTTGCTCTGACCACACTTGTCATCTTGAGCATAATATACATAATAAGTGATAAAAGACTGGCTATTAGACCAACAAACTAGTCAAAGTATAAAGTCACCTATCATAGTAGATTGTGAATAATCCTCAAGACTTCTTAATTACCTTTGTAAAGCCCTTCCTGCCATTCCAAGTATGGTGTCTCATGTCCGTAGTATGAGTTCTTTAATATACACATGCAAACTTCAAATGAGATTAAGAACTGAATTTCAAAAGTAAAATTTTAAAACTTATTTAGCAAAAGAATTTCTTTTTCATTTTGAACAAAAAAAAATTCCATAAACAACATATATAGGCATTGTATATAATTAAGAAAAAGAATGATTAAGCCGGCTACAGGAGACTTAGTTTTTTGCCTCAAAAGCCATAATTTAAAACAAGCACCACAGACTGCATGTGCTTTTTGTGTTTCCAGTAGAGCAAATAGGGTAAAGAATTACCTAAGTCACACGTTCATCTCAGTCTTTGTGACTGCTCTAACAAACCCCAGTATACCGAATGTCAGACAAATGGTAACCATGTATTTGGCACAGTCTTAGGAAGCTGTGACATACAAGATAAGACCAATGGGTTTGATGTCTAGTGAACCCCACTTCTTGGTTCATCAGCAGCCATATTTTCACTATTCTAAGGTGATAGAAAGAGAAAGCTCTATGCTATCTCTTTCATGGGGTCACTGATCTCATCCACTTGGGCTTCGCCCTACCTGCCAATCACCTAAGGGCCTCCACATAGCATTAACATACAGATTTGGACGAGGTATAAATATTCAGTCTATGAAGCATCCATAACAAAATGTTTAAGGACAATATAGAATCCCTATTAATCAAAATAAAACAAAAACTAGAAAAAAACAAAGTTGTATTATTTTCAAGAAAACAGACTGGGATGCCAGCATGTTACACAAAAGAAGCCAGACTTGGGGGAAGACAAATATTGTTCATTTTCTCTCATATGTGGAGTCTAGGTTTTGAAAAACTAGAACAGGAAAATATAAGGGAGGATGCGAAAGAGGAAGGCAGTGAGCAGTTCATAGGAGGAACAAGAGAAAATAAGAGGAAGTGAGTGTGACCAAAGTAAATGGCATACTTGTCTAAAACTGTCACAAGAACTCCCTTTTCTTGCAATGTATATATAATCACAGAAATAAAATTAGGGGATGGAGAGGTGATGCAAGCATGATCAGAGATTGCACTACTCTTGCACTAAACTGAAGTTTAGTTCCCAGTACCCACACTGGGCAGCCTACAATAATCTGTAACTCTAGCTCCTGGGGATCAGATATCCTCTCTGGACTTCACAGGCACCTGCATTCACATGCCCAAACCAACACACACAGAGAGGAGAGAGAGAGAGAATGAGAGAGAGAGAGAGAGAGAGAGAGAGAGAGAGAGAGAGAGAGAGAGAGAGAGAGAGAGAGAGAGAGATAAGAAACTTGTAAAGCCTGGGGACGCAGTTAAGTGGCTCTTGCTTCACCTTCTGGGTATGCATTAAACCCTGAGTTCAATCTCCAGCGTGATCTCCAAAATATCATTTTCTGAGATACTTAGGGTAGGACTTCAACACTGGAGGATAAGGGCAACACAATTCATCACATAGCATCAAATGGGCAATAATTTTAAGTCTAATAACTTCACATGTATCAAGAAGAAGGAATGAAAATATCTTTCATCCATTGTCCTGAAAGTGGTATATTCTAAAGTACTTCTACCCTAATAAACCTGAAGATAGAGACCATAGCCCAGTTATTCTATGAGTTTGTGTTTAATTTACAGAAATTGCCGAAGGCTTCCAGGTAAGATTTCTTAGCACTTAGGAGGCTGAGGAAGAAAAAACTTGAGTTTGATGCTAATCTGGACTCCATGGAGGACTAGAGCCATTGTGGAAGCATCTTGAACACCTGTCTACAAGGGGATGATCTTGAACATCTGTCAACAAGGGGATGAAGAAGTAAACTGGAGCATGCTTTAATACTGTACAACTAAGGGAGAAACCTGTAGACAGAAGCCATGTGGGTCCACAAGCAGAAACCTCATAATAATGAGCCATAAAAGTCAAATTGCAAAAGAATAAATGCAGTGTAATAAACATTTAAATGTAGCTTAAAATATGCTAAATAAAGCATATCTTGTTTGTGGATTTACATGTGTAATGACTGCATAATACACACTTAGCTGCTTTTAAATCAATAAATATATAATTCCCAAATGTTAACAGTTTGCCACTTAAACATTTACCAATATGAATTCTTAATTGGGCCCAGGGGACGAGGTGGCTTTCTCCAGATCACACAAGACAATTAGAGCACAACTATAAATGGGCAGGATAGCCAAATACTAAGAAGCTATTTTGGAGTCTTTAAAGTTTTTCCCCCGCTGTACATAAGAATAAAAACTAAATGTCAAGTTTAAAAGCTGCTTAAACTATCTTCACATATTTTAAAATGCCACACACACACATTTAAATATAACGCCTATGGAGCGGGCCAAACAGCAGACAGTGACTTCAGATTTGCTCAGATTATACCAAATGGCTCTAGCCAGCCACTTATTCGGGTTATTTCAAACCCACCTTGTTCACCCCTGAAGTCTTATAAACTTCAGTTTCCTTGTTTGTGTTGTGAACCAGGTTGGCTTATCTGGACTGGATTAAGAAAGTACAAAATTTCAGTTAGCAGGAGAAATCAGTTCAAGGATTCTATCATTCAAAACAATAACTATAGTTAATAGCAAGTTATTGTATTCTTGAAGATGAATTTTTAAGTGCTCTCACCACAAACAATTTCAGAAGTGCTGATCATGATATTTAGCTATACTTCAAAAAACCAAACAACTACTATAGCTCTCAGCTATTGCTCCAGCACCATGAGTGCCACCATGCACCCACAAAGCCCCTGCCATGATGGTAATGGACTAACCCTCTGAAACGTGTGTGTCCATTCCTGAAACCGCGTCAAAGTCCAGAGGCGGCTTTGAAGGCCTCGGGCAATATCCACACATTGCATCCATGGATGCCGCTTCGATAAGAACGCATCCTTGGCGCGGAGGAGGCCTACAACGTCATTAACAAAGAGGCTGCCTCGGTGTTTGTATTCCCAGAGCAGCCTGGTGACCTTTCTGGTGCGCGTTGGAAGTTTGGAAGACGTGCTGTGCCACCTCGGTGGTCTCTCGGACCACCGTCTTTATATATATGCAACATATATGCTTCCTTTTTTAATTTCAGTCCTCAACTCTTCAGGAAGCCCTGCTTAGGGAACTCTCCTGCCCACGATGGTATGGTCTTCCTGCATCAAGTAACAATGAAGACAATCCCCCTCAGGAAAACCTGATCTAGATTACTCCTCAGTAATATTCTCTCCTAGGTGATCCCAGGTTGTGTCAAAGTGGCAGATAAAACAAACTATCAGGCCGTTTCCGCTCAATCCAGGAACACTTTCCCAGAGTACCTCTCTGCTTGGAATCCATTTCAAGATTTTCAGAGGCTCCATTTGCCGTTTCAGCCTCATCTTTGACGTCACCTCTCAGCCCTCATCCAAAGCAACCCTGTCTTAGTCCTAGCAGTGCTGTGTCAACAAAGTTCCGCAGCTTGATTAATTTACAAACGACAGAATTTATTTCTCATGGGATTCCGAGAAGTCAGAGGTCAGTGCACTGGTGTCAAATTCCAACGTTGTCTTTTATGTTTCCCTAATTGGTTTGTCTTTATAACACTTTATTTTACAAATAACTAAATACTTACAGTGGTTTTTCTTGAAATATGCTGAAGTCACTGCTGAATATGCCTACACTCACACCCTAAGAGTTTAAGCTGGCACGTTTATTTCATCTATTCCATTACTTTGAGTACAGAAAGCATACGCCAATGAGAATCTACACATGAAAATAAGGAGTGCTAGATTCTAGAGGAATTTAATGTTAAAAACTGATAAGGGAGGGGGAGGGAGTGGGACGTGGGGGATGGGGTAGAGGGAGGGAAAAGGGAGGCGGGGAGGAGGCAGAAATTTTTAATAAAAAAATTAATAAAAAGGAATATCAACTTTCAAAAATGGAAAAAATGATTCAACATCTTGGCTAAGCCGCTGATGTGGGTAAGTTATATTACATAATTCTATCACTCCTGGAAAATGCTTCCAGTGTGTTTTATCTTTAGAGAGTCAAAAGATTAATGAACCTCATAAAAATGACAAACTAGTTCATAGGCACATTTGCAAAATAAACTATAAAAGAAAAAGTTAAGGTGAAATGTGAACAGACAGTATTATGAAGCTCTATAAATAAATATGTAAGGATATACTTGTACCACAATGTTGTAGAAGAAACTTTTTAACGAAATACCAATTATGAAGTAAGAATGGTCCAATCAGACCGGGCTCAAGCTCAGGCCCAGGCGGCAGCGGCAGACCGGGCTCAAGCTCAGGCCCAGGCGGCAGCGGCGGACCGGGCTCAAGCTCAGGCCCAGGCGGCAGCGGCAGACCGGGCTCAAGCTCAGGCCCAGGCGGCAGCGGCAGACCGGGCTCAGGATCAGGCCCAGGTGGCAGCGGCGGACCGGGCTCAGGCTCAGGCCCAGGTGGCAGCGGAGTTCGGGCTCAGGCCCAGGCAGCAGCGGTCCAGGCTCAGACCCAGGCGGCAGCAGCAGACCAGCTTTGGCAGCGGCAGACCTGAGGGGACCTGAACGGCGGTGGACGACTTGTTCGCTACCGTGGCGGCAAGGACGGCGGGGACTGGTGCTCAACACCAAGAGCAGATCTACCCACTACATAAAGCAAAGAGGTAGGCCTATGATTGGTGAGGTCCCTGACAAAGGAGGAGCGGGGTACTGTTCCTGTACACCCTTCTGAGGGGTGAGAGGGATATTGGCCCCCGGCAGGAGCCAGGAAACAGAGCGAGGGCATTCTGTAAGAGGAGCCGCTGGCCAGCAGGGAAACCTGATCCGGTTTTAAAAGACACATTAGATAGCTTTGATAGGAGGAGATGGGCAGGCGTCAATGTAAGAATTCACCCAATAATCAGAAAAACAACATGAAAACACCAGAACCCAATGATCTTACAACAGAAGGACTTGAACACCCTAATACAGAAGAAGTAGAAAAAATAGACTTTATGAAAGCAATAGAGTCTCTTAAACAACATGTAAAAAGTACCCTTATAGAAATAGAGGAGAAGTACGACAAAAAGTTCGAAGAAATGAGTAAAAAGTTTGAAGAATTGAGTAAATACGTACATGAGACCCTGGGAAACCAAGAAAAAACGAACAAACAGGTAATGGAAACAGTCCAAGAATTGAAAACTGAAATGGAAGCAAGGAAGAAAACACAAACTGAGGACCAGCTGGATATGGAAAATCTAGGTCAGCGAGCAGAGCCTACAGAAACAAGTATAACCAATAGAATACAAGAGATAGAAGAAAGAATCTCAGATTCTGAGGACACCATAGAAAAAATAAATGCACTGATCAAAGAAAACAGCAAAGCCAACAAATTCTCATCACAAAACATGCAGGAAATATGGGACACAATAAAAAGACCAAACATAAGAATAATAGGAATAGAAGAAGGAGAAGAGTCACAGCTCAAAGGCCCAGAAAATATTTTTAACAAAATTATGGAAGAAAACTTTCCCAACATAAAGAAAGATATTCCTTTGAATATTCAAGAAGCATACAGAACACCAAACAGACTGGATCAAAGAAAAACATCCCCTCGCCATATAATAATCAAAACACAGAATATACAGGTTAAAGAAAGAATATTAAGAGCTGCAAAGGAAAAAGGCCAAGTAACTTATAAAGGTAAACCGATCAGACTTACACCCGACTTCTCAATGGAAACTATGAAAGCCAGAAGATCCTGGATAGAGGTACTTCAAAAACTAAGAGACCATGGATGCAGACCCAAACTTCTATACCCAGCCAAGCTAGTGTTCACTATCAATGGAGAAAACAAGACATTCCAGGATAAGAACAAATTTAAACAATACGTAGCCACAAATCCAGCACTACAGAAGGTAATAGAAGGAAAATCGCAACCCAAGGAATCCAACACTGCCAACTCTGACTACAATAACTAAAGCATATAGTGAATTTTCACCAGCACAACTCAAAGAAGGGACACACACAAACTCTACTACCAAAAACAATAAGAATAACCGGAGTAAACAACCACTGGTCATTAGTATCACTTAATATTAATGGTCTCAATTCACCTATAAAAAGGCACAGGCTAAGAGATTGGATACGAAAACAGGATCCAACATTCTGCTGTTTGCAAGAAACACATCTCAACCACAAAGACAGGCATCTACTCAGAGTAAAAGGTTGGGAAAAGGTCTTTCAAGCAAATGGTCCTAACAAAAAAGCAGGTGTGGCCATACTAATTTCCAACAAAACTGACTTCAAACTAAAATCAATCAGAAGAGATCGAGATGGACACTTTATACTCATAACAGGAACAATTCATCAGGATGACATCTCAATCCTGAATATCTATGCCCCTAATATAAAAGCACCCACTTATGTAAAAGAAATATTACTAGAACTCAAGGCAGACATCAAACCACACACACTAGTAGTAGGAGACTTCAACACACCTCTCTCTCCAATGGACAGGTCAATCAGACAGAAACCGAATAGAGAATTAAGAGAATTATTGGAGGTAATGAAGCAAATGGACTTAACAGACATCTATAGAACTCTCCACCCAAATAGGAAAGAATATACCTTCTTCTCTGCAGCTCATGGAACCTTCTCAAAAATTGACCATATACTCGGAAACAAAGGAAGCCTCCACAGATACAAAAGAATATCAGTGTCCACCTGTGTCTTATCAGATCACCACGGATTAAAATTAGAAGGCAATAACAATGCTACACCCAGAAAGCCAACAAACTCATGGAAACTGAACAATCAACTACTGAACCACACCTGGGTCAAGGAAGAAATTAAGAAAGAAATTAAAGTCTTCCTTGAATTTAATGAAAATAAAGAGACAACATACTCAAACCTATGGGACACGATGAAAGCAGTGCTAAGAGGAAAGTTCATAGCACTAAGTGCTCACTTGAAGAAAACGGAGAAAGCATACATTGGGGACTTAACATCACACCTGAAAGCATTAGAAAAAAAGAAGCAGACGCGCCCAGGAGGAGTAGAAGACTGGAAATAATCAAACTGAGGGCGGAAATCAACAAAATAGAATCACAAAAAACAGTCCAAAAATCAATGAAACAAAAAGTTGGTTCTTGGAGAAAATCAACAAGATCGACAAACCCCTATCCAAACTAATTAAACAACAGAGAGAGAACACGCAAATAAATAAAATCAGAAATGAAAAGGGGGACATAACCACAGACACAGAGGAAATTCAGAGAATCATTAGATCTTACTACAAAAGCCTGTACGGCACAAAACTGGAAAATGCAAAAGAAATGGACATTTTTTTAAATAAGTACCATATACCAAAGCTAAACCAAGACCAGGTGAATGATCTAAATAGACCTGTTAGTCGCGAAGAACTAGAAACTGTTATCAAAAATCTCCCCTCCAAAAAAAGCCCAGGACCAGATGGTTTCAATGCAGAATTCTACCAGAACTTCCAAGAAGAGCTAATACCTATACTCCTTAAAGTATTTCACAATATTGAAACAGAAAAGTCTTTGCCAAATTCCTTTTATGAAGCTACAGTTACCCTGATACCAAAACCACACAAAGACCCAACCAAGAAAGAGAATTACAGGCCTATCTCACTCATGAATATCGACGCATAAAAATTCTCAATAAAATACTAGCAAACCGAATTCAAGAACACATCAGAAAAATTATCCATTATGATCAAGTAGGCTTCATCCCAGAGATGCAGGGCTGGTTCAACATACGCAAATCTATCAATGTAATCCACCATATAAATAGACTGAAAGAAAAAAACCATATGATCATTTCATTAGATGCTGAAAAAGCATTCGACAAAATTCAACACCCTTTTATGATAAAGGTCTTGGAGAGACTAGGGATACAAGGGTCATACCTAAATATAATAAAAGCTATTTACAGCAACCCGACAGCTAACATTAAATTAAACGGAGAAAAACTCAAAGCCATCCCACTGAAATCAGGAACAAGACAAGGATGTCCACTCTCTCCATACCTCTTCAATATAGTGCTTGAAGTTCTAGCAATAGCAATAAGACAACATAAGGGGATCAAGGGGATTCGTATTGGAAAGGAAGAAGTTAAGCTCTCGTTATTTGCAGATGATATGATAGTATACATAAGCGACCCCAAAACCTCTACCAAAGAACTCCTACAGCTGATAAACACCTTTAGTAGCGTGGCAGGATACAAGATCAACTCCAAAAATCAGTTGCCTTCCTATACACTAAGGATAAGGAAACAGAGAGGGAAATCAAAGAAGTATCACCTTTCACGATAGCCACAAAGAGCATAAAGTATCTTGGGGTAACCCTGACCAAGGAAGTGAAAGATCTATTTGACAAGAACTTTAAGCCTCTGAAGAAAGAAATAGAAGAGGACACCAGAAAATGGAAGGACCTCCCTTGCTCTTGGATTGGGAGGATCAACATAGTAAAAATGGCAATTCTACCAAAAGCAATCTATAGATTCAATGCAATCCCCATCAAAATCCCATCAAAATTCTTCACAGATCTGGAGAAGACAATAATCAACTTTATATGGAAAAACAAAAACCCAGGATAGCCAAAACAATCTTATACAATAAAGGAACGTCTGGAGGCATTACCATCCCTGACTTCAAACTCTATTACAGAGCTACAGTATTGAAAACAGCTTGGTATTGGCATAAAAACAGAGAAGTCGACCAATGGAATCGAATAGAAGACCCTGACTTTAACCTACAAACCTATGAGCAACTGATTTTCGATAAAGGAGCTAAAAGTATACAATGGAAAAAGAGAGCATCTTCAACAAATTGTGTTGGCAAAACTGGATGTCAATCTGTAGAAGAATGAAAATAGATCCATATCTATCACCATGCACAAAACTCAAGTCCAAGTGGATTAAAGATCTCAATATCAGCCCGAACACACTGAACCTGATAGAAGAGAAAGTGGGAAGCACTCTACAACACGTGGGCACAGGAGACCACTTCCTATGTATAACCCCAGCAGCACAGACTGTAACGGCCTCATTGAATAAATGGGACCTCCTGAGACTGAGAAGCTTCTGTAAAGCAAAGGACACTGTCGCTAAGACAGAAAGGCAACCCACTGACTGGGAGAAAATCTTCACCAACCCAGCAACTGACAAAGGTCTGATCTCCAAAATATATAAAGAACTCAAGAAACTAGAACGTAAAAGGCAAATCAACCCAATTATAAAATGGGGCACTGAGCTGAACAGAGATCTCTCAACAGAAGAAGTTCAAATGGCCAAAAGACACCTAAAGTCATGCTCAACTTCCTTAGCGATCAGGGAAATGCAAATCAAGACAACTTTAAGATACCATCTTACACCTGTCAGAATGGCGAAAATAAAAAACACCAATGATAGCCGTTGCTGGAGAGGTTGTGGAGAAAGGGGTACACTCATCCATTGCTGGTGGGATTGCAAACTTGTGCAACCACTCTGGAAAGCAGTGTGGAGGTTTCTCAGGAAATTCGGGATCAACCTACCCATGGACCCAGCAATACCACTCTTGGGAATATACCCAAGAGAGGCCGTATCATACAACAAAAGTATATGCTCTACTATGTTCATAGCAGCATTGTTTGTAATAGCCAGAACCTGGAAACAACCTAGATGCCCTTCAATTGAAGAATGGATGAAGAAGGTATGGAATATATACATATTAGAGTACTACTCAGCAGTAAAAAACAAGGACTTCTTGAAGTTTGCAGGCAAATGGATGGAAATTGAAAACACTATCCTGAGTGAGGTAAGCCAGACCCAAAAAGAGGAACATGGGATGTACTCACTCATATTTGGTTTCTAGCCATAAGTAAAGGACATTGAGCATATAATCCGGGATCTTAGAGAAGCTAAATAAGAAGGAGAACCCAAAGAAAAACATATAGGCAACCTCCTGAATATTAACCTTCATCAGGCGATGAAAGGAGACAGAGATAGAGACCCACATTGGAGCACCAGACTGAAATCTCAAGGTCCAAGTCAAGAGCGGAAGGAGAGAGAACACAAGCAGGGAACTCAGGACCACGAGGGGTGCACCCACATATTGAGGCAGTGGGGATGTTCTTTCAGGAACTCACCAAGGCCAGCTGGTCTGGGTTTAAAAATGCCTGGGTTAAAACCAGTCTCGCTGAACATAGCGGACAATGAGGACTACGGAGACCTCAAGAACAATGGCAATGGGTTTCGGATCCTACTGCATCTATTGGCTTTGTGGGAGCCTAGGCAGTTTGGATGCTCACCTTACTAGAACTGGATAGAGGTGGGAGGTCCTTGAACTTCCCACAGGGCAGGGAATCCTGATTGCTCTTTGGGCAGTCAAGAAAGGGGGATTTGATTGGGGGAGGGGGAGGGAAGGGGCGGCGGTGGGGAAGAGACAGAAATCTTTAATAAATAAAATAAATTAAAATAAAAAAAAAAAAAAAAAAAAAAAAGAATGGTCCAATAAAATATAATTCTGAATGACACATTCATAATCACATTAAGGGAAGAGATAAGAGTTTATTCATGAATTTTGTAACACATTCTCACAAATCTATTTTTAAAGTCTGGTAGATAGAGAAGAAATCTAAACAGATACGTTCACAGTCATTATTATCATTATTATTACACAAATGGAAAATAAGCATATGAAGATTCCTAGTGCTGTTAACTATTGAAGTAAAGCAAACTAAAATTTAAAAACTATTCACCTACTAGCTTGGTAAAAAGGCTGACCGTGAGGCTGTTGACAACGATGTGAAGCTCTGTGGAACTGCAGCTGCCAGGACTTGAAGCTGACACAAACACTTTAGAAGGGTTTTAGCAATGCCTGACTGAAAGGATGACATTTTCTAAAGCCCACCTAGTCATCTCCTAGAAATACACCCAAAGGAAAAAATACAAGGAGCTTTCCAGACAAGAGAAAGGTTTGAGGAGGAGAAACCTCATCCAAAGGTAAGCAAGGCCATCCTGGTAGGAGAGAGGCAGTCCTACACTCAGGGCAAAACCATATCTACACAAGCCCCAAATCCAGTTAGAATTTTTGCATTCAGATACCAACAAAGAAATAAAATTTAAAATAAATAAATAAATAACAAAATAAAAATTCAGGAAAGTGAAGAATATTGTATTTTAAGCCCTGGAAATAAGTAGCTGTCAACCACAAATGCTATATCCTGCAAATTTTTCTTTAATTTGGTGGAGAAATTTGGACAAGCTAATGCATTCATGATCACCAAGTCAACTCCTCCCAAGATCTCAGAGGAGTACTATACATAGAGAAGAGAGGGAAGGAAACAATCTCAACTTTAGGGGCACAGGGAAAAATGTATTTGATCACAGGAATAGATCAACAAAAATAAACTGAGAACTGGTTTACCATGTCTAACCCAATAAACATGCAAATACCTAATACTAATGCAGAAAGAAGAGAACTAAGCACAGAAATCCAGCTAACCGGAAAACAATCAACAAAATTATAAGAACTGATAAACACTTTTCCTAACTATCTGTATCTTGACTTTAAAGAAGATAGAGCTCTAATTTTGGAACTTCATTGACATGTTTGTTTAACTTTCTATTTGACTGTCTTGTGGTCAGTATGGATTCCTTTGAATGTTGTGTCTATAAATACTAAATATAATATGTCATGATTGGTTATATACAGAGACCATAACCACATCATACCTACTGCACCTTAATGCTAAATAATAGCTACAATGTTGCCACGGTCAAAAGCGAAGAAAGCTATCACGTAGAAAAGCATGGTATTGCCGCGGACTGTGATGTGTGTTATGATGTGTGGCCTCTCCCATTAGAGCAGGCATGTAATAACCACTGTTCTTAGTCCCCGGTCTCTTTTCATTTCAATATCTAATTATTTCCATCACAGAACATCCATCTTGTAGATTCTATTGACACTTGGAATCACCCCACTTTGAACTCTCTTTTCCATTTGGCCAGAATCACTTGTAATTCTAACCTGGTGCTTTTACTATAGCAATATCCATACGGTTGATATCAAAGCCTGGGTTCCAACATCTAAATCACTAAGGAATATTACGAATGAGCAGGCTAAGACCAGTTCATTCCTGTCAGGAAGCCGTTAAACTCTTAAGACTGGCTCCTTTTTAGACATTGTATCAAAAGAAATGCCACTATTGCAAAAACACACAGCATATATGGGTCACATACCTATGACTATGGCAGCAACCAAGTTCTCAACAGCTCAAGCCCAGGTTTTGCTTATAAATAAGTTCATTTTTGTTACGGTCTGCTCATTGGGACACTGTTGGGATGACTTTTGTTGTAACACACCTACATGCTACCACCACAGTGAGCCTAGTGCCTAGTGATTTACCATCTCGACAGACCTATGGACGCATTCCTCAGACATTTACAGGAAATAGCTAAATATACAAAGCTTAGATGTTGCTGTGGGTAATCATGGAAATTATTGTTTCCTTGTACTCCTAATGCAAACCCCAAAAGCCCATATTCATCGAGGGATGACAATGATTCCCTTGCGGACCTCTTTCCTCTTTTCCATCTCATCCTCATTTGTTTCCCCTTTGGCTCATCCCAGAGGAGAGATCCCATAGAAGAAATAGCCTAAAAGTGAAGTAAGAGAGGGAAATTGATCTGCAGCATCTAACTAGGCTAAGACAGTAAAAGTCATCCAGCCACCAAGGCTTGCCCTCTAATATATCTACTGTTATGCTTTAAAAAGAAGTTTCATCTCCTTTAAAGTCCTCACACGTCCTCGCATTGTCTCAAATTGATTTCCCTGATTTTAATAAGACACTGCATCTGCTCACTTCCCTGCACAGCCCCCACCTAGAAGACTTTACCACGTCTGCACTGTACTACTCGATCGCTGCTTCATAATTAGTACAGAGCTGCAATTTCAATTGTCGGCTTGATTGGATCACATGAACACAAAGGGCACGAGTGAGGCATTCCTTTGTGTGTGTCTATGATGGGGCTTCCAGGAAGAATTAACTGAGAAAGTCGGATCCACTCTGACTATGAGAGGCATCTCACATGGGTTGGGGTCCTGGACTGAATCAAATAGAAAATGCCTCTCGCTGAGCACCAGCATTCCCTCCCTACAGTTCCCTAGGATGGAAGCAGGAAGCCACCTACCACCATACTTTCCCTGTCATGATAGAGTATATCCCCTGAATCTATAGCAACATTACACACACACACACACACACACACACACACACACACACCACCACCACCACCACCATCACCACCACCACCACCACCAGAAGTAACACTAGGAGTAATGGGAAGGGAAAGGGGAAAAGGAGAGTGTAGAGGAGAGAACACAACCAAAGCACATGGTATACTCGTATGCTAATGCCCTTACAAAACCTGCTAATATGCACATTGAATACATGCAAGCAACATTCTTATAACAAAAAAAAACAATCTTCACTTGTTTGATGATTCTGTCTACTCTCCTTTGAATTATATAGATTATAAAGCTGAAACTACAGGAACAGAAATATAACCATACTTCACCAAAATGAACTGTGAAGTCATAAATAAGTAAGAGGTTTTTCTACTTTTAGGGACAACCCATAAACAAAGCATAGTTTAGCAGTGCTTACAAAATAAGATGCAAAAATGTTGTTATAGAATAAAGATAAAGGTGACAGAAGCTAAGTACCAGATGAGAAAGCTAGAGAGGAGAAAACTTCACCTCACATAAAAGGAAAGTAAGACATAAAAAAGTTATGTTTGAGCAATATGGTTATATGTTTTTATTAGTTTTTTATTAATATAAACAGTAATGGGTTTCAGTATGCTAATTTCATACACACTTTGTTGTTATTATTCATCTTCTCCCACCTTCCCCAACCTTTCTTCTCCCTTCCTGCTTCTTTCTTTCCCCGCAGCCCTCATGTCCCATTACATTCTCTTACTCTCTCTTTTTTTTCTTTTTCTTTTTTTCCATTATTTGAATCTCCTCTAGGACTTTCTTTCACCCACCTCTCATGGTACCATTTCTATTTCCATGATCTATATACTCATACAATATAAATATATGTATGCGTTTATATATGTGGAGTATATATACAGAAGAAAAATGTATAGTATATGTCCTTCTGATTCTAAGATATTTTGATTATGACAATTTTTAGTTCCATCATTTTTCTGAAAATGTCCTGCTTTCATCCTTTTATGGCTAAATAAAACTCCATGAGACAAATGTATCACATTTTCTTTATCCATTTATACGTTGGTGACATTCTACGCTAGTTTAAGTCACACTTATTATGACATAAGAGCAATAAACTCGATGTACAAGTATCTCTGGGATAAGACTTCAAGTCCTTTGAGTGGATACTCAAGTGGTATAGCTGGGTACTTGTTGTCTGAGAATGTGCCATACTGATTTTCATAGCAGCTACACTAGCTTTCACTCACACGAACAGACTTCTGTGTATCAAAGTTTAGAGGGGAAATTTGAATGTGATAGCTCTGTCATGGAGTTACCATCAGTCAAGAGACTTTTAAAGTTGACCCAAGTACAGTACCTTAGGTCTGTCTGCACTTTGAAGGTGGAGGCAGGAATTCAAGGTCATCCTCAGCTAAAGGTCAAGTTTGAGGCTAGATCAGTTATGTAAAATTATCTCAAAATAAGAAAAACTTTTAAAGTAATACAATAATTAAATCTTGGTTTGCATTTACCTAATGACTAAGGATGTTGAGCATTTTCTTAAGTGTCTTTCGACCATTTGAGATTCCTCTGTTGAGAATTCTCTATTTAGATCTGTACCCCATTTTTAATTGTATTATTTGGTGGTTTGAAGTTTAGTTTCTTGAGTTCTTTGTATATTTTGAAGATCAACCCTTTGTCAGATGTGGGGTTAGTGAAGATCTTTTCTCATTCTGTAGGTAGTTGTTTTGTCGTGTTGACCGTGTCCTTTGCTTTACAGAATCTTCTTAGTTTCAGGAGGTCCCATTTATTAATTGTTTCTCTCAGTGTCCGTGCTTCAGACGTCACATTTAGGAAGCGGTCTCCTGTGCCAATGTGTTCAATGTACTTCCCATTTTCTCTTCTATGAGGTTCAGTGTGGTTGGTTTTATGTTCAGGTCTTTTATCCATTTGGACTTGAGTTTCATGCATGGGGATAGAT
>CADCXT010001396.1:0-20699 GCA_902806775.1 Microtus agrestis
TATTTTTAGACCAATCATGGCCTTGCTCTTAACAGAAATCAGAGTCATTTAAACTTGTGTTTTGACCAATCACAACCTTGTCTCTTAGGACCAATCACAGTCAGCATGTATTATGTTCTCAGCCAATCGCATAGGCAGTGTGTATTCTATTGTTGCCAGGATACGGTAAACATAAGAGCACTTGACTTCAAGTGGCTTGTAAGGTAAGGTGAAGGAGGTTGGTGCTGTGCTGTAAGGGCAAAAATCTTGGGTTGTTTTCGGTTTAATCTTGTACCAGTCATTGAGACAGTGATGGTGAACTCACCAAATGTAAACTGCGAATTTGATAATTTACTATTTCAGTAATATCAGTGTTTAGTTTAGTCTAAAGTTGTATAGTCAAGTGTATACCTATCTGTGGTCTTTAAGCTTAGTTTTCTAACTTGAATCTTTATGAAATATCTCTCATTTTATCAAGGAATACTGTTTATAGCACAATTCACTCTTTCTAATAACACATACCATACATTGGCAAATAGGGCCAGACTGGCTGTATTTCTAAATACTGACAAGTTTTATCATGATTGTTATTTGGTAAAAAACCATGAAGGATGAACTAAGCTGAATAACTAAGAAAGAATAGATGAGAAACTGAAGAATGGGGGTATAGAAGAAAGAATATAGATGGAAATTAGCTAGATAAATGATATAGGAGAGATATAGGATAGCTAGGGATAAAAGTAATAACAATGGAAGATAGGATATCTAGATGATAGGTGGTAAGTGGATGGAGATAGATACAGGATAGGTGATAGAAAGGTGGAAAATAGATACAGGATAATTAAAGGTAAATGACACATGGATGGTAGAGAGATGCAGGGAAGCTAGGGGATAGGTGGTTGATAGATGAGAAACAGACACCGGGTAGCTAGGAAATAGATGAAGGATAGATAAATGGAAGACAGTTACAGGAAATCTAGATAATTGATGATAGATAGATCACAGAGATCTAGGGCAGCTAGATGATAAGTGATACATGGATGGTAGAGAACACAGGATAGCTAGATGACAGTTGATACATAGATAGCAGACAGTTACAGGAAATCTAGATGATTGATGATAGATAGATCACAGAGATCTAGGGTAGCTAGATGATAAATGATACATGGATGGTATAGAACACAGGATAGCTAAAGGATAGCTGGTAAATAGATGGAAGACAGGCACAAGATAGCCATAGGATTAATGATAGATAGATCACAGAGATGTAGGATAGCTAGGTGATAAATGATATATATGTATAAGTATATGACACAGGATACTTAGAGGATAGATGGTGAATAGATAGAAGACAGGCACAGGATAGCCAGAAGATAGAAGATCAACAGATTGAAGGCAAACAGAATAGATATAAGATAAAGAATAGATAGATGGAAGATAGACAACATATAGACAAAGGAAAGATGACTAAAAAGATGGAAGATAGGCATATGATAGCTAGAAGTTAGATGAAAGGTAGAAGAGAAGTATAGGGTAGTTAAAGAATAATGATATATGGATGATCAACAGACACAGACTAACTAGAGGCTAGAAAACATATATGGAAAATATCCAAATAATAAATAAAGGAAAGATGATAAAAAGATGAATGATAGGAAAAGGAGACCAAAGAGGTAGAGGATAGCTAGATGGAAGTGGAGACACAGGGTAGCTAGAGGATAAAAGATAGATGGAACAAAGACAAAGGATTGGTAAAGGAACGATGATAATTAGAAGGAAGATAGATACAGGATAGCTAGAAGTTGGATGACAGATAGACACAAAAGTGGTATGTAAGGATAGATGATAGATGGAACAGAAATATAGGGTATGATAATAGGTGGTAGATATATGATAGCTAGAGGATTGATGATAGATAGATGGACAGTAAATACAGGTTAGCTGAAGGATAAAAAATAGATAGATGGAAGACATAAATAGTTGAGTTTTTGGATAGATAGATGGAATAGATCGATATAGATAGATAGATAGATAGATAGATAGATAGATAGATAGATAGATAGATAGATAGATAGATAGATAGATTCAAATAGCTAGAAGATGATATATGTTAGACAAAGGATAGTTAGAGGATATATTTTATTTGGATGGAAGATAAAGAATAGAGCTACAAGGTAGATTAGATATAGATGGAATATAGCCACAGGAAGGCTATAAATAAATGGAAGATAGACACTACTAGATAGGTGACATGTAGATGCAAGATAGACACAGGATAGATAGAATATAGATGATACATAGATGATAATGGAGGTAAGAAAGGCACCGGATGAATAGAGAGATGACGGATAGGTGTTTCATACAGGATAGCTAGAGAATAGGTGAGAAAATGATAGAAGAGAGATACAGGGGAGCTGAAGTATAAAGGATAGAAGACAAAGGATAGCTAGAGTAAAGATTTAGATAGATGGAAGATCAAGAAATAATAGATGATAGATGGATGGTAGAAAAGTTTCTCTAGAGGGAACATGATAGATGTATAGAACATATTCACAATATAAATAGAGGATAGATGATAGATGGATGGTAGACAAGGTTCTCTAGAGGGAACATGATAGATGTATAGAATATATACACAATATAAATACAGAATAGATGATAGAAGGATGGTAGACAAGGTTCTCTAGAGGGAACATGATAGATGTATAGAATATATACACAATATAAATAGTGGATACATGATAGATGGAAGATGGTTCCAGCATGTCTGAAGGGTAGATCATAGGAAGATGAAAGATAGACACTGTATTGCTAAAGTATATTTATATGACAGATAGATGCAAGATAGCTAGAAAATAGTGATAGGTCGATAGTAAATTAACACAGAATGAGATAGATGATGTATAGAAGAAATGGCAGATGGTAGATGGATGAGAGACATAGGAAAGCGAGATGATAGATAACAGAGAGAAGATAGAAAAAGAATAGCTAGAAGATAGATGAGTGGAAAGTAGACTTGTGATTTCTAGAGTATAGATTATTGATTAATGGAAGGTATAGACAGGGTGATTAGAGGATATACTACAGAAAGTTGGAATATATAGTGTATCTGGATGTGAGATGATAAATAAACGGAAGATAAATGCACTATACCTATAGCATAGATGAGAGATAGGTGAAAATAATAACAGGAAAATAGGCACAGGGAGAGCCCGGGGATAAATAATACGTGGAAAATACAGGATACCTAGAGGATAAACAGTAGTATAGTAAAGTCAGGATAGCTAAAGAATTGATGATAGATGGAAGATAGATACAGGGTAGTGATACGAAAAAGAGTAGTAGTAGACAGATAGGACATCTACAGGATAGATAATGAAATAGCTAGAAGGTAGATAAATGATAGATGGAAGACAGACATAGGAAAGATAGGAGATAGATGCTAGTTGGATAGAAGGAAGACACCAGATTATTAGAAAATAGACAATAGATATATTGAAGACAGCATATCTAGCATGCCCCCCTGCGACTCGTCCTCAGCCTCTGCCTTTGTGGCCTCCCTGGTCTCAGCCTCAGCAGCAGTGGTAGCCGGGGCAGCCATTCATTGTGGGCCAGGCCGCCCCAGCCGAGCGCCAAGTGGGAATTTCTTAGTTATTAATACAAACGAGCATTAGAGCTCTTAGCCCAAGACTGGGAACACCTTTGACTCACCTAAAGACTTGATTGCTCTATGTAACTTTTCTGGTGTCCAGACAGTTGTTTCTTCTGTATGATACTTTGCAAGTCTCTACCCTTATACACCCTTTATTCCTTATACACCCTTTAATCCCTTTCCTGATGCTTCTCTTCTTCTGCCCTTCTTTCTGCCCTAGCCACTCTCGAACTGTTTAGTTACTTTCCTTCTATAGCTGTGTAGACAACTGCCTTGATGAACTCACAGTTCATTCTTTTGATACCTCAACTGCCACTGCTGCTTTGCTGCATAGTCTTTCACTTTCCTGCCTCTGAGTATTTATTCCTTGGATAAAATCTTATCTCATATTATGAAGAAAACCCAAGAAAACGTCTCTTGAGAAGGATGGAGAAATAGTTCTATGTCTCTACCAAAGGACCCAGGTTTGGTTCCCAGTAACCAGATACAGCTCTCAACTATTTGTAACTGCAGTTCTAGGAGATTCAACACATTCTTCTGACCTCTACATGTACCAGACTCTACATGTACCAGACATGCACATGGTACACAGGAAAAAAATTACAAAAAATATTAATATGTTCAGACATAGATATATTTAAAAGATCACTTAAGAGAAACCTTTCATTTGGCCTGGTGCTACAGTCCAGAAAAGGCAGTGCCTGATGAATGTCTCCCTTGCTACTCATTGAACCAAACTGCTTTCTTTCGTAAAACCAGTCATGCTCATCGAGGCTTATATTTTAGACCAATCACAGCCTTGCCACTTACCACCAATCACATTCATAATGATCATGTTTTTGTACAAATCATGACAGTGACACATAGGACCAATCATAGTCACTGAAGTTTATATTTTTAGACCAATCATGGCCTTGCTCTTAACAGAAATCAGAGTCATTTAAACTTGTGTTTTGACCAATCACAGCCTTGTCTCTTAGGACCAATCACAGTCAGCATGTATTATGTTCTCAGCCAATCGCATAGGCAGTGTGTATTCTATTGTTGCCAGGATACGGTAAACATAAGAGCACTTGACTTCAAGTGGCTTGTAAGGTAAGGTGAAGGAGGTTGGTGCTGTGCTGTAAGGGCAAAAATCTTGGGTTGTTTTCGGTTTAATCTTGTACCAGTCATTGAGACAGTGATGGTGAACTCACCAAATGTAAACTGCGAATTTGATAATTTACTATTTCAGTAATATCAGTGTTTAGTTTAGTCTAAAGTTGTATAGTCAAGTGTATACCTATCTGTGGTCTTTAAGCTTAGTTTTCTAACTTGATCTTTATGAAATATCTCTCATTTTATCAAGGAATACTGTTTATAGCACAATTCACTCTTTCTAATAACACATACCATACATTGGCAAATAGGGCCAGACTGGCTGTATTTCTAAATACTGACAAGTTTTATCATGATTGTTATTTGGTAAAAAACCATGAAGGATGAACTAAGCTGAATAACTAAGAAAGAATAGATGAGAAACTGAAGAATGGGGGTATAGAAGAAAGAATATAGATGGAAATTAGCTAGATAAATGATATAGGAGAGATATAGGATAGCTAGGGATAAAAGTAATAACAATGGAAGATAGGATATCTAGATGATAGGTGGTAAGTGGATGGAGATAGATACAGGATAGGTGATAGAAAGGTGGAAAATAGATACAGGATAATTAAAGGTAAATGACACATGGATGGTAGAGAGATGCAGGGAAGCTAGGGGATAGGTGGTTGATAGATGAGAAACAGACACCGGGTAGCTAGGAAATAGATGAAGGATAGATAAATGGAAGACAGTTACAGGAAATCTAGATAATTGATGATAGATAGATCACAGAGATCTAGGGCAGCTAGATGATAAGTGATACATGGATGGTAGAGAACACAGGATAGCTAGATGACAGTTGATACATAGATAGCAGACAGTTACAGGAAATCTAGATGATTGATGATAGATAGATCACAGAGATCTAGGGTAGCTAGATGATAAATGATACATGGATGGTATAGAACACAGGATAGCTAAAGGATAGCTGGTAAATAGATGGAAGACAGGCACAAGATAGCCATAGGATTAATGATAGATAGATCACAGAGATGTAGGATAGCTAGGTGATAAATGATATATATGTATAAGTATATGACACAGGATACTTAGAGGATAGATGGTGAATAGATAGAAGACAGGCACAGGATAGCCAGAAGATAGAAGATCAACAGATTGAAGGCAAACAGAATAGATATAAGATAAAGAATAGATAGATGGAAGATAGACAACATATAGACAAAGGAAAGATGACTAAAAAGATGGAAGATAGGCATATGATAGCTAGAAGTTAGATGAAAGGTAGAAGAGAAGTATAGGGTAGTTAAAGAATAATGATATATGGATGATCAACAGACACAGACTAACTAGAGGCTAGAAAACATATATGGAAAATATCCAAATAATAAATAAAGGAAAGATGATAAAAAGATGAATGATAGGAAAAGGAGACCAAAGAGGTAGAGGATAGCTAGATGGAAGTGGAGACACAGGGTAGCTAGAGGATAAAAGATAGATGGAACAAAGACAAAGGATTGGTAAAGGAACGATGATAATTAGAAGGAAGATAGATACAGGATAGCTAGAAGTTGGATGACAGATAGACACAAAAGTGGTATGTAAGGATAGATGATAGATGGAACAGAAATATAGGGTATGATAATAGGTGGTAGATATATGATAGCTAGAGGATTGATGATAGATAGATGGACAGTAAATACAGGTTAGCTGAAGGATAAAAAATAGATAGATGGAAGACATAAATAGTTGAGTTTTTGGATAGATAGATGGAATGAGATAGATAGATAGATAGATAGATAGATAGATAGATAGATAGATAGATAGATAGATAGATTCAAATAGCTAGAAGATGATATATGTTAGACAAAGGATAGTTAGAGGATATATTTTATTTGGATGGAAGATAAAGAATAGAGCTACAAGGTAGATTAGATATAGATGGAATATAGCCACAGGAAGGCTATAAATAAATGGAAGATAGACACTACTAGATAGGTGACATGTAGATGCAAGATAGACACAGGATAGATAGAATATAGATGATACATAGATGATAATGGAGGTAAGAAAGGCACCGGATGAATAGAGAGATGACGGATAGGTGTTTCATACAGGATAGCTAGAGAATAGGTGAGAAAATGATAGAAGAGAGATACAGGGGAGCTGAAGTATAAAGGATAGAAGACAAAGGATAGCTAGAGTAAAGATTTAGATAGATGGAAGATCAAGAAATAATAGATGATAGATGGATGGTAGAAAAGTTTCTCTAGAGGGAACATGATAGATGTATAGAACATATTCACAATATAAATAGAGGATAGATGATAGATGGATGGTAGACAAGGTTCTCTAGAGGGAACATGATAGATGTATAGAATATATACACAATATAAATACAGAATAGATGATAGAAGGATGGTAGACAAGGTTCTCTAGAGGGAACATGATAGATGTATAGAATATATACACAATATAAATAGTGGATACATGATAGATGGAAGATGGTTCCAGCATGTCTGAAGGGTAGATCATAGGAAGATGAAAGATAGACACTGTATTGCTAAAGTATATTTATATGACAGATAGATGCAAGATAGCTAGAAAATAGTGATAGGTCGATAGTAAATTAACACAGAATGAGATAGATGATGTATAGAAGAAATGGCAGATGGTAGATGGATGAGAGACATAGGAAAGCGAGATGATAGATAACAGAGAGAAGACAGAAAAAGAATAGCTAGAAGATAGATGAGTGGAAAGTAGACTTGTGATTTCTAGAGTATAGATTATTGATTAATGGAAGGTATAGACAGGGTGATTAGAGGATATACTACAGAAAGTTGGAATATATAGTGTATCTGGATGTGAGATGATAAATAAACGGAAGATAAATGCACTATACCTATAGCATAGATGAGAGATAGGTGAAAATAATAACAGGAAAATAGGCACAGGGAGAGCCCGGGGATAAATAATACGTGGAAAATACAGGATACCTAGAGGATAAACAGTAGTATAGTAAAGTCAGGATAGCTAAAGAATTGATGATAGATGGAAGATAGATACAGGGTAGTGATACGAAAAAGAGTAGTAGTAGACAGATAGGACATCTACAGGATAGATAATGAAATAGCTAGAAGGTAGATAAATGATAGATGGAAGACAGACATAGGAAAGATAGGAGATAGATGCTAGTTGGATAGAAGGAAGACACCAGATTATTAGAAAATAGACAATAGATATATTGAAGACAGCATATCTAGCATGCCCCCCTGCGACTCGTCCTCAGCCTCTGCCTTTGTGGCCTCCCTGGTCTCAGCCTCAGCAGCAGTGGTAGCCGGGGCAGCCATTCATTGTGGGCCAGGCCGCCCCAGCCGAGCGCCAAGTGGGAATTTCTTAGTTATTAATACAAACGAGCATTAGAGCTCTTAGCCCAAGACTGGGAACACCTTTGACTCACCTAAAGACTTGATTGCTCTATGTAACTTTTCTGGTGTCCAGACAGTTGTTTCTTCTGTATGATACTTTGCAAGTCTCTACCCTTATACACCCTTTATTCCTTATACACCCTTTAATCCCTTTCCTGATGCTTCTCTTCTTCTGCCCTTCTTTCTGCCCTAGCCACTCTCGAACTGTTTAGTTACTTTCCTTCTATAGCTGTGTAGACAACTGCCTTGATGAACTCACAGTTCATTCTATTGATACCTCAACTGCCACTGCTGCTTTGCTGCATAGTCTTTCACTTTCCTGCCTCTGAGTATTTATTCCTTGGATAAAATCTTATCTCATATTATGAAGAAAACCCAAGGAAGTAGGAGCATAGGTCTACCGTGGATGCCAGCAAGGAGAAGTGCAGGGGATACATGGAAAGTTTGTTTACTTAATCGGTTCTTAAGCAGTGTTTGGGTTATTCCCATCGCGAGGCTGTGGACATTCTTGGCTTCTTTTGTGATAGATTTTAAACATACAAGCCTCAGCTCAGTTCTACTCTAATTGTTAAAAATGAAAAGGGAGCAGTTAATCCAAAGACCGGGCTTTTAACTGTGGCGTGCTTATTTTTAACTCAACTATTTGCATCCCGTGAACTATTGACTCGCATCAGGAGACTAGCGAGCGAGCATACCTGCCCAGAGCAAGGAAGAAGCTGGATGTGACCTGCACTGCTGGAAAAGGATTCTATAGATGCCTGTCAGGATCTGGTCCCCGTATCCAGAGTGGTGCTCCATGTTCTCACCAGTCTGGAGCGAACTTTCCATCTGAATTGTTCTATTGATATTGTTCAGCCAAGACAACCTACGCGAATACCCCAGCCTAGAGGCAATATTCAGAAGCTTCGAAAATGCATAGATCCCTGAGCTTTGAGGGAGGACATGACAGATATCCCATTTAGAACTAGTACTCCAAAGTTGAAGAAATGCTGCCGTGAGATCCAGTTGAAAGGCATTTTCTTGGCGGGGCAGAAGCCGGGCGTGGAGCGCGGGGCGGAGGACGCCCCCCCCAAGCGGCAGCAGAGGACAGAGGCGGCGGGAACCGTCGGGACAGCAGATGCAAGCTACAGAGACCGAGCGCGACACCGAGAGCAGATCGCCCCACTACAATTAAAGCAAAGAGGTAGGCCGTTGATTGGCTAGATCCCTAGCAAGGAAGGAGCCAGGTCCTGTTCCTGAAGACCCTTCCGAGGGGAGAGAGGGAACTTGGCCCCTGGCTGGAGCCAGGAAACAAGGCGACAGCGTTTTGTAAGAGGAGCCCCTGGCCAACGGGGAAACCTGATCCGGTTGCAGAAGACCCATTAGATAGACTAATAGGAGGAGATGGGCAGGCGCCAAGGCAAGAATTCACCCAATAATCTGAAAAACAACATGAAAACACCAGAACACAATGATCTTACAACAGAAGGACTTGAACACCCTAATACGGAAGAAGTGGAAAAAATTGACTTTATGAAGGCAATAGAGTCCATTAAACAACATGTGAAAAACGCCCTTATAGAAATGGATGAGAAGTTTAACCAAAAGTTTGGAGAAATGAGGAAATACGTCCAAGATACCCTGGAAAACCAAGAAAAAACGATCAAACAGGTACAGGATACCCTGGGAAACCAGGAAAAAATGATCAAACAGGTAATGGAAACAGTTCAAGAATTGAAAACTGAAAGGGAAGCAAGGAAGAAAACACAAGCTGAGCGCCAGCTGGATATGGAAAATCCAGGTCAACAAGCAGAACCCACGGAAACAAGCATAATCAATAGAATACAAGAAATTGAAGAAAGAATCTCAGATTCTGAGGACACCATAGAGAAAATAAACACACTGATCAAAGAAAACAGCAAAGCCAACAAATTCTCATCACAAAACATGCAGGAAATATGGGACACAATAAAAAGACCAAACATAAGAATAATTGGGATAGAAGAAGGAGAAGAGTCACAGCTCAAAGGCCCAGAAAATATTTTTAACAAAATTATGGAAGAAAACTTCCCCAACATAAAGAAAGATATTCCTTTGAATATTCAAGAAGCATACAGAACACCAAGCAGATTGGATCAAAGAAAAACATCCCCTCGCCATATAATAATCAAAACACAGAATATACAGGTTAAAGAAAGGATATTAAGAGCTGCAAAGGAAAGAGGCCAAGTAACTTATAAAGGTAAACCGATCAGACTTACACCTGACTTCTCTATGGAAACCATGAAAGCCAGAAGGTCCTGGATAGAGGTACTGCAGAAGCTAAGAGACCATGGATGCAAACCCAAACTACTATACCCAGCCAAGCTATCGTTCACTATCAATGGAGAAAACAAGACATTCCAGGATAAGAATAAATTTAAGCAATACGTAGCCACAAATCCAGCCCTACAGAAGATAATAGAAGGAAAATCACAACCCAAAGAACCCAACATGGCCAACACTGCCTACAAGAACTCAGGCACCTAGAGACCCTTCACCAGCACAACTCATAAAAGGGAGACACACAAACTATACTACCAAAAACAATAAGAATAACTGGAGTAAACAACCACTGGTCATTAATATCACTTAATATTAATGGTCTCAATTCACCTATAAAAAGGCACAGGCTAAGAGATTGGATACGAAAACAGGATCCAACATTCTGCTGTTTGCAAGAAACACATCTCAACCACAAAGACAGGCATCTACTCAGAGTAAAGGGTTGGGAAAAGGTCTTTCAAGCAAATGGTCCTAAGAAAAAAGCAGGTGTGGCCATATTAATTTCTAACAAAACTGACTTCAAACTAAAATCAATCAGAAGAGATCGAGATGGACACTTTATACTTATAACAGGAACAAATCATCAAGAGGACGTATCAATCCTGAATATCTACGCCCCTAATACAAAAGCACCCACTTATCTAAAAGAAATATTACTAGAACTGAAGTCAGACATTAAACCACACACACTAGTAGTAGGAGACTTCAATACACCTCTCTCTCCAATGGACAGGTCAATCAGACAGAAACCAAACAGAGAATTAAGAGAATTATTGGAGGTAATGAAGCAATTGGACTTAACAGACATCTATAGATCACTCCACCCAAATAGGAAAGAATATACCTTCTTCTCTGCAGCTCATGGAACCTTCTCGAAAATTGACCACATTCTCGGAAACAAAGGAAACCTCCACAGATACAAAAAAATATCAGTGTCCACCTGTGTCTTATCAGATCACCACGGATTGAAGTTAGAAGGCAACAACAATGCTATCCCCAGAAAGCCGACAAACTCATGGAAACTGAACAGTCAACTACTGAACCATACCTGAGTCAAGGAAGAAATTAAGAAAGAAATTAAAGACTTCCTTGAATTTAATGAAAATAAAGAGACAACATACTCAAACCTATGGGACACGATGAAAGCAGTGCTAAGAGGAAAGTTCATAGCACTAGATGCACACTTAAAAAAAACGGAGAAAGCATACATTGGGGACTTAACAGCACACCTGAAGGCCTTGGAAAAAAAAGAAGCAGACCTGCCCAGGAGGAGTAGAAGACTGGAAATAATCAAACTGAGGGCGGAAATAAACAAAATAGAAACACAGAAAACAGTCCAAAAAAATCAATGAAACAAAAAGTTGGTTCTTGGAGAAAATCAACAAGATCGACAAACCCCTATCCAAACTAATTAAACAACAAAGAGAGAGCGCGCAAATAAATAAGATCAGAAATGAAAAGGGGGACATAACCACTGACACAGAGGAAATTCAGAAAATCATTAGATCTTACTACAAAAGCCTGTATGCCACAAAACTGGAAAATGCAAAAGAAATGGACATTTTTTTAGATAAGTACCTTCTACCAAAACTTAACCAAGACCAGGTGAATGATCTAAATAGACCGGTTAGTCATGAAGAAATAGAAGCTGTTATCAAAAATCTCCCCTCAAAAAAAGCCCAGGACCAGATGGTTTCAATGCAGAATTCTACCAGAACTTCCAAGAAGAGCTAATACCTATACTCCTTAATGTATTTCACAATATAGAAACAGAAAAGTCATTGCCAAATTCCTTTTATGAAGCTACAGTTACCCTGATACCAAAACCACACAAAGACCCAACCAAGAAAGAGAATTACAGGCCTATCTCACTCATGAATATTGACGCAAAAATTCTCAATAAAATACTGGCAAACCGAATTCAAGATCACATTAGAAAAATTATCCACTATGATCAAGTAGGCTTCATCCCAGAGATGCAGGGCTGGTTCAACATACGCAAGTCTATTAACGTAATCCACCATATAAATAAACTGAAAGAAAAAAACCATATGATCATTTCATTAGATGCTGAAAAAGCATTCGACAAAATTCAACACCCCTTTATGATAAAGGTATTGGAAAGACTAGGGATACAAGGATCATACCTAAATATAATAAAAGCTATTTACAGCAAGCCGACAGCTAACATTAAATTGAACGGAGAAAAACTCAAAGCCATCCCACTAAAATCAGGAACAAGACAAGGATGTCCACTCTCTCCATACCTCTTCAATATAGTGCTTGAAATTCTAGCAATAGCAATAAGACAACATAAGGGGATCAAGGGGATTCGTATTGGAAAGGAAGAAGTTAAGCTTTCGTTATTTGCAGATGATATGATAGTATACATAAGCGACCCCAAAAACTCTACCAAAGAACTCCTACAGCTGATAAACACCTTTAGTAATGTGGCAGGATACAAGATCAACTCCAAAAAATCAGTTGCCTTCCTATACACTAAGGATAAAGAAACAGAGAGGGAAATCAGAGACGCATCACCTTTCACGATAGCCACAAAGAGCATAAAGTATCTTGGGGTAACCCTGACCAAGGAAGTGAAAGATCTATTTGACAAGAACTTTAAGTCTTTGAAGAAAGAAATAGAAGAGGACACCAGAAAATGGAAGGACCTCCCTTGCTCTTGGATTGGGAGGACCAACATAGTAAAAATGGCAATTCTACCAAGAGCAATCTATAGATTCAATGCAATCCCCATCAAAATCCCATCAAAATTCTTCACAGATCTGGAAAAGACAATAATCAATTTTATATGGAAAAACAAAAAACCCAGGATAGCCAAAACAATCTTATACAATAAAGGAATGTCTGGAGGCATTACCATCCCTGACTTCAAACTCTATTACAGAGCTACAGTATTGAAAACAGCTTGGTATTGGCATAAAAACAGAGAACTCGACCAATGGAATCGAATAGAAGACCCTGACTTTAACCCACAAACCTATGAGCAACTGATTTTCGATAAAGGCGCTAAAAGTATACAATGGAAAAAAGAGAGCATCTTCAACAAATTGTGTTGGCAAAACTGGATGTCAATCTGTAGAAGAATGAAAATAGATCCATATCTATCACCATGCACAAAACTCAAGTCCAAGTGGATTAAAGATCTCAATATCAGCCCGAACACACTGAACCTGATAGAAGAGAAAGTGGGAAGCACTCTACAACACGTGGGCACAGGAGACCACTTCCTATGTATAACCCAAGCAGCACAGACTGTAAGGGCCTCATTGAATAAATGGGACCTCCTGAGACTGAGAAGCTTCTGTAAAGCAAAGGACACTGTCGCTAAGACAGAAAGGCAACCCACTGACTGGGAGAAAATCTTCACCAACCCAGCAACTGACAAAGGTCTGATCTCTAAAATATATAAAGAACTCAAGAAACTAGAACGTAAAAGGCAAATCAACCCAATTATAAAATGGGGCACTGAGCTGAACAGAGATCTCTCAACAGAAGAAGTTCAAATGGCCAAAAGACACCTAAAGTCATGCTCAACTTCCTTAGCGATCAGGGAAATGCAAATCAAGACAACTTTAAGATACCATCTTACACCTGTCAGAATGGCGAAAATAAAAAACACCAATGATAGCCGTTGCTGGAGAGGTTGTGGAGAAAGGGGTACACTCATCCATTGCTGGTGGGAATGCAAACTTGTGCAACCACTCTGGAAAGCAGTGTGGAGGTTTCTCAGGAAATTCGGGATCAACCTACCCATGGACCCAGCAATACCACTCTTGGGAATATACCCAAGAGAGGCCGTATCATACAACAAAAGTATATGCTCTACTATGTTCATAGCAGCATTGTTTGTAATAGCCAGAACCTGGAAACAACCTAGATGCCCTTCAATTGAAGAATGGATGAAGAAGGTATGGAATATATACATATTAGAGTACTACTCAGCAGTAAAAAACAAGGACTTCTTGAAGTTTGCAGGCAAATGGATGGAAATTGAAAACACTATCCTGAGTGAGGTAAGCCAGACCCAAAAAGAGGAACATGGGATGTACTCACTCATATTTGGTTTCTAGCCATAAGTAAAGGTCATTGAGCATATAATCCGGGATCTTAGAGAAGCTAAATAAGAAGGAGAACCCAAAGAAAAACATATAGGCAACCTCCTGAATATTAACCTTCATCAGGCGATGAAAGGAGACAGAGATAGAGACCCACATTGGAACACCAGACTGAAATCTCAAGGTCCAAGTCAAGAGCGGAAGGAGAGAGAACACAAGCAGGGAACTCAGGACCACGAGGGGTGCACCCACATATTGAGGCAGTGGGGATGTTCTTTCAGGAACTCACCAAGGCCAGCTGGTCTGGGTTTAAAAAGCCTGGGTTAAAACCAGTCTCGCTGAACATAGCGGACAATGAGGACTACGGAGACCTCAAGAACAATGGCAATGGGTTTCGGATCCTACTGCACCTATTGGCTTTGTGGGAGCCTAGGCAGTTTGGATGCTCACCTTACTAGAACTGGATAGAGGTGGGAGGTCCTTGAACTTCACACAGGGCAGGGAATCCTGATTGCTCTTTGGGCAGTCGAGAAAGGGGGATGTGATTGGGGGAGGGGGGAGGGAAGGGGGCGGCGGTGGGGAAGAGACAGAAATCTTTAATAAATAAAATAAATTTAAAAAAAAAAGAAAACCCAAGAAAACGTCTCTTGAGAAGGATGGAGAAATAGTTCTACGTCTCTACCAAAGGACCCAGGTTTGGTTCCCAGTAACCAGATACAGCTCTCAACTATTTGTAACTGCAGTTCTAGGAGATTCAACACATTCTTCTGACCTCTACATGTACCAGACTCTACATGTACCAGACATGCACATGGTACACAGGGAAAAAATTACAAAAAATATTAATATGTTCAGACATAGATATATTTAAAAGATCACTTAAGAGAAACCTTTCATTTGGCCTGGTGCTACAGTCCAGAAAAGGCAGTGCCTGATGAATGTCTCCCTTGCTACTCATTGAACCAAACTGCTTTCTTTCGTAAAACCAGTCATGCTCATCGAGGCTTATATTTTAGACCAATCACAGCCTTGCCACTTACCACCAATCACATTCATAATGATCATGTTTTTGTACAAATCATGACAGTGACACATAGGACCAATCATAGTCACTGAAGTTTATATTTTTAGACCAATCATGGCCTTGCTCTTAACAGAAATCAGAGTCATTTAAACTTGTGTTTTGACCAATCACAGCCTTGTCTCTTAGGACCAATCACAGTCAGCATGTATTATGTTCTCAGCCAATCGCATAGGCAGTGTGTATTCTATTGTTGCCAGGATACGGTAAACATAAGAGCACTTGACTTCAAGTGGCTTGTAAGGTAAGGTGAAGGAGGTTGGTGCTGTGCTGTAAGGGCAAAAATCTTGGGTTGTTTTCGGTTTAATCTTGTACCAGTCATTGAGACAGTGATGGTGAACTCACCAAATGTAAACTGCGAATTTGATAATTTACTATTTCAGTAATATCAGTGTTTAGTTTAGTCTAAAGTTGTATAGTCAAGTGTATACCTATCTGTGGTCTTTAAGCTTAGTTTTCTAACTTGATCTTTATGAAATATCTCTCATTTTATCAAGGAATACTGTTTATAGCACAATTCACTCTTTCTAATAACACATACCATACATTGGCAAATAGGGCCAGACTGGCTGTATTTCTAAATACTGACAAGTTTTATCATGATTGTTATTTGGTAAAAAACCATGAAGGATGAACTAAGCTGAATAACTAAGAAAGAATAGATGAGAAACTGAAGAATGGGGGTATAGAAGAAAGAATATAGATGGAAATTAGCTAGATAAATGATATAGGAGAGATATAGGATAGCTAGGGATAAAAGTAATAACAATGGAAGATAGGATATCTAGATGATAGGTGGTAAGTGGATGGAGATAGATACAGGATAGGTGATAGAAAGGTGGAAAATAGATACAGGATAATTAAAGGTAAATGACACATGGATGGTAGAGAGATGCAGGGAAGCTAGGGGATAGGTGGTTGATAGATGAGAAACAGACACCGTGTAACTAGGAAATAGATGAAGGATAGATAAATGGAAGACAGTTACAGGAAATCTAGATAATTGATGATAGATAGATCACAGAGATCTAGGGCAGCTAGATGATAAGTGATACATGGATGGTAGAGAACACAGGATAGCTAGATGACAGTTGATACATAGATAGCAGACAGTTACAGGAAATCTAGATGATTGATGATAGATAGATCACAGACATCTAGGGTAGCTAGATGATAAATGATACATGGATGGTATAGAACACAGGGAAACCAAAAAGAAAGGGGGAAAAAAAAGGGAAAAAGGGACAAAAATTAGCCATAGGATTAATGATAGATAGATCACAGAGATGTAGGATAGCTAGGTGATAAATGATATATATGTATAAGTATATGACACAGGATACTTAGAGGATAGATGGTGAATAGATAGAAGACAGGCACAGGATAGCCAGAAGATAGAAGATCAACAGATTGAAGGCAAACAGAATAGATATAAGATAAAGAATAGATAGATGGAAGATAGACAACATATAGACAAAGGAAAGATGACTAAAAAGATGGAAGATAGGCATATGATAGCTAGAAGTTAGATGAAAGGTAGAAGAGAAGTATAGGGTAGTTAAAGAATAATGATATATGGATGATCAACAGACACAGACTAACTAGAGGCTAGAAAACATATATGGAAAATATCCAAATAATAAATAAAGGAAAGATGATAAAAAGATGAATGATAGGAAAAGGAGACCAAAGAGGTAGAGGATAGCTAGATGGAAGTGGAGACACAGGGTAGCTAGAGGATAAAAGATAGATGGAACAAAAAAAAGGATTGGTAAAGGAACGATGATAATTAGAAGGAAGATAGATACAGGATAGCTAGAAGTTGGATGACAGATAGACACAAAAGTGTTGAAATAGCAGCGGCGGGGCTGCGTCCCCAACACCCCAGCCGCTTCCACGTGGCTAGCTTATGCCCGAAATAACAACACACATACTGTATTCATTTAAGTACTGCTTGGTCCATTTCTATCATGACTCTTCTAGGCTAACTCTCGCACCTGGACTAGCCCATTTCTAATAATGTGTATAAGCACCCCAAGGTGCGCTTACCGGGAAGATTCTAGCCTACATGTCCATCCTGGTTCTCAGCTTCATGCCTCTGCCTCCGAGAGCAGAGCTATAGTGAGGGAGCGTGGCATCTCTGTCTGAGGCGTCTGGCGCTGAGCGGAGCTGCATGCTTTCTGACCTCACTTCCTCTTCCTCCTCGCATTTTCTTCTGTTTACTCCACCCACCTATGTTCTAACCAACCAGGACCAAGCAGTGTATTTATTGCTTAGCCAATGAAATCAACAGATTGATATGACACTCCCACATCACTTCCCCTTTTTCTGTTTAAACAAAAAAGGAAAGGCTTTAACTTTAACATAGCAAATACAACATTACCTAAGCAAATAAAAAGTGAGCAATTTTCAAAACTCTAGAAATGACAGAGACATCTCGCTGCCTGTATAGTCACCCAAAGTTCCTCTGTACCGTTGGGGCATCCATCTTCGGCCTACAGGCCCATAGTTTTCAGCAGACATTCCACAAAGCAGGAAATTTCAAAGGCAGTCACTATCTGCTTGTCCTGAAGAATGTCTCGCAGACTCCTTCATGAATCAGGAACCCCGAAAGATCATCTCACCTTTAGGCAAGTTCAGTAGTCCTCTTTTTGCGGGTTCTCTGTGTCCAGTTTATGCAATAGTCCAGGCAAGAGCAGTTTCTTGCCCAAATGGCTATCAAACTCCATAAGAATCCTCTTCAATGCCCATCTTCCTCTTGAAGTAAATTAGTGCTGCCAGGAGCAGAGTGTCTCATTGTCATGAAAAACCCTAAGTTATCAAAACATTTAAAATGCCATATTCTCTAGCCTTTGAAAGATATGAAGAATGTCTATCTGAAATATATCCAGGCACATCTAGAAAATCTAACATGCCTACAAACTTGACTATTATAGATGATTATTAACAGCCTATATACATTACATTTTAAGTGAACTACACAATCACAATACCTTAATCAAGATCAGAAATACAGATACATATAACAAAATTGACCTTAAATCTCTATCAATAAAGCAACATCTATACTAATGCAAATTATTCATACCTATATCATATCCCCCTTTAAATGTAAAAGAACATTTATAAACAATGTTTGGGAATATGGGCGAAGTTTTTTCTCTCCAAACTGCTTCCTGCTGAATGGGGGCGTCGTTAATTAGGTCTTTCATGGTAGAACTTGTGTGCTAGTTTCATCTCAGTTGGCAGTTGAGCGAAGCAATTTTCTGAAGATGTTCACAGCAACCCTTCAGGAGGACGTGGTCCATCATACCATATTCGGATAGAAGAAATGAACGGGGTCTCATCCTCTGTGAAAACAAAACAAGAAACTCCTTTCCAAAGTATCATGTCCTTAGATCCAAATTGCAAAGTCAAGGCATTTCCAAAAATATCTATGTTGAATTAGTTCAGCAGCATTTATAAACAAATATCTTTTAGTAGCTTTTGCTCCTTCCTCAGCATTCAAACAATTCAAAGAGAGCATAATAGCATACAGTATCAAGATTATCTGTGTATTTTCCATCTTTGTACGCTTTATTTTAACCTCTATTTCATTTATTTTTACTTTTATTTTATATTCTCTGTATCTTTGTCCTGGAATAACTCTGTAGACCAGGCTGTCTTTGAACTCTCAGAGATCCGCCTGTTTCTGCTTCCCAGGCATTGGGATTAAAGGCATATACTATTACATCTTGAACTCACAGAGCTCTGTTTGTCTCTGCCTTCTAGGCACTGGGATTAAAGGCGTGTGCTACCACACCTTGAAGTCACAGAGGTCAATCTCCCTCTGTCTCCCAAGCCTTGGGATTAAAGGCGTGTACTACATCACACAACTTCTCTTTTTCTTACTTTTTTTTTTTACTTTAAGAATTTTAACTTTTAGTCTGCATATTATTTTCAACACACTGTAAATCATTTAGAAATTTTCTTTATCTTTGAATCTCTCTTTACTGTATATCTCTCTTTTTCTGACCACACGAGCCTTTAATTTACCAAGCAAAATCAGTAGGACTAAAGTCGTGGCTTTGCCAGCTAGATCCAGTCCATTCCTTAGATTTCCACCATTCCAACCTTGTGGCTGAGGTACCGGCCAGAGCCGCCTTCAGTGTCACAACTCTACAGTGTTTCAAGTTCCTTGCCAGCAAGCGAGCTTCCGCAGCCTGGGCTTGCAAACTGCACGACCCGCCCGGCCCGCGTAAAAGAGTCAGAGTTTGCCCTGGCAGGACAGCCCAGAAAGCCGGCATTTTAAAACAGAGCAGTTTTTTTCCTGCTAAGCCTGAAAACCGAAAAGCATGCCTTCAGCTTTTCGTCAACACCATTTAAGTGTTTCGTGGCAGGACCTCTTAATGAGCTGCAGGGTTTTGCAGCTGAAGCTGAGTCAGGAAGCCTCTCTCAGATGAGAGCGCTTGCTTGACTCTAGTAAGCAGAGTAGAACCGAGAAACTGCTGCTACCAAGAAATCATGCACAAAGCTGTCGTTTTGTTCTAGAATTACTTCCCAAGCTGTCTCAGGCTTTATGTGGATACAGTTGTCCCCACGTTGGGCAGCCATCTGTTGAAATAGCAGCGGCGGGGCTGCGTCCCCAACACCCCAGCCGCTTCCACGTGGCTAGCTTATGCCCGAAATAACAACACACATACTGTATTCATTTAAGTACTGCTTGGTCCATTTCTATCATGACTCTTCTAGGCTAACTCTCGCACCTGGATTAGCCCATTTCTAATAATGTGTATAAGCACCCCAAGGTGCGCTTACCGGGAAGATTCTAGCCTACATGTCCATCCTGGTTCTCAGCTTCATGCCTCTGCCTCCGAGAGCAGAGCTATAGTGAGGAGGCGTGGCATCTCTGTCTGAGGCGTCTGGCGCTGAGCGGAGCTGCATGCTTTCTGACCTCACTTCCTCTTCCTCCTCGCATTTTCTTCTGTTTACTCCACCCACCTATGTTCTAACCAACCAGGACCAAGCAGTGTATTTATTGCTTAGCCAATGAAATCAACAGATTGATATGACACTCCCACATCACAAAAGTG